>PVKE010000685.1:0-128579 GCA_004027555.1 Craseonycteris thonglongyai | reverse complement strand
TGTGAGCTTAAAATCCTTCAAAATCCTCATCATGTGCTTCTTCTGACATCATAAGTTCATCAATGACCTCTTGTGGTACATTTGTAAGACAGTCATCATATGGATCCAATTCCGAATCAGATGGTGTGGCTTCAGCTTCGGCTTCCCCTTCATCTTGCCACAAGAAGTCATCCTCCATACCGTCCAAAGAATTGGATATGCCACACTTCTTGAAAGACCTGATTACTGTTTCTTCAGTAATATCATTCCAGGCTTTTATGACAAAGTTACACAAAACATCCAATTGTGGCGCACGTATGTTTCCTCCTTTTGTTGTTTCAAAAGTTGTCTTATACGCCAAAAAATACGGTACTTCTTACCTCCTTGGAGAGGCACTTTCTGGTAAAGGGCTGTGTTTTTGCCAACACTCAAGCCGCAAGCAGAATTCCTGTAACACGTGACATACCTACACGCAAGCCTACGCAGGAGCGATTAGCCTGAAGGCCATAGAGACACAGCGGCTTGAACAAGATGGAGCCAGAGAGGCGAACATCTATCTCACTGCTACACATGCACGGGGTCTCCTGGGCAGCAGTCCTGGGCACTTGTTCCTTACTCCAGCTTCTCTGAAGGGTCTCAACCCTGTACATACTCAGGGCCTCCTGTACCCCGAACTTCCTGGGGCCCTTCGCTCCCTTTCACTTAGCAATGATCACACTATTTCTCCTGCTACCCGCTCTGCTCCTGGAAGGTTGTTGCTTTTTCATTCACCAGGGCCTGACCCTGTCTAGCTCATCACAAGGGCTTCACTGATACTTTCAAATCCATAAAGGCCCATTGCTCTCAGCCGCTTCGTGTTCACACCGTGATTGTGAAATGCAGAGTCCAGGAGCGGGTCTCTGCCCCGCCCCCAATGCAACTGTGAGCAAGTTACGTAACTCTTGGTTCACTCATCTGTAAAAGAAGGTTTTCACCGCAAGGGTTGCCATGAGGCTAAAATGGGATAATGTCCATGTTTTGGCAGCGGTTCAGCCGTTGTAAGCGACAACAGTCATTTTGTCTGATTGAAGCTGGAAAAGAAGTTGCTGAAAACATAGTGAGCAGCTTGTGGATGGGTGAGAGGGCTGGCCAGCCAGGCTCAGGAGCTCTGCAACCAGGGTTACACCCCACAGCAAGGCTGGTCCTGTGGGGCGCCCTGCAGCCACCCCTGCCTTAGGACACTCAGCTCCACTGGGGGCCCTGCTGCCCCCAAACCCAGTCCAGCCAGGAAGCTCTCTCTGCTGTCAGCTGCATTTCTTAGCCGCTGCCTCACACAACGTCCAGGCCTCTGATTCACTGAGGCTCAGTCACATGTCCATTTGGTAGCTGCAAGGGATGCTGGGAGAGCAGGTGTCTGACATGTGCAATGTCTGTCGTGATGAGCAGGCTGTTTCCCACAAGTCGCGAGAGGCAGGAAGACCTCCTCAATGGGGAGGGAAGGAATGGCAGATGGTCATTGGAGTGCGTGAACACTAAGGGTCAAGGTTAGTGTCCAGCCCGGGCCGGAGAGCACCGTCCCCGCTCAGAGGCGCGCCTTGGTGAGTCTGAGACAGTCGGCTGCCGTGGGCTCTGGTTGCCCCAGAGAGAGCAGGTGGTTGTGTGCAACGCTCCCATGCACAGCTGGGTAGAGGTAGCCCAGGGCAGGCAGGAAGGACTTTCCTAGAGGAGCTTTCTAGAAATGGGTTTTATGGGTTGTAGGTTCGGGGCATCTTCAACTTTACTAAATGAGGCCAAACCGTTTTCCAAGGAAGCTGGACAAACCGAACTCCCTCTGTAAGTGCAGGAGAGCACACACCACTGACCGACCACCGCGGGGTCTTACCAGACTTGTTGCTGTTTAGCCTCCTGGGGGGTGGGGGGGCAGCTCTCCCCGAGTACTGGGCACTGTTCTAAGCTCCAGTTTGTCCCTCACCACAGCCCTGAGACATCAGTATCATTGTCCCCATTTTGCAGATGAGGAAAACAAGGCTCAGCTAGTTTGAATCATTAGCTGGAATTCAAGCCTAGGTCTATGCCCCCCTGAGCCTGTGACTTTCCAACAGTGTCACGTGCTGGGGGTGGAGAGATTTGTGGGTGCTTACTGTGTAGCCATGGGTGACTATGAGCATCACGAGGAGGGTAGTGCCCTGACCTCAGCTTTTGGGTCACATTGGAATCCTCCAGTCCCCATCCCAAGCCTTCTGCATCTGAATTGACAGAGATGGGGGCCCGGTGGGTGTGAGGTGGTGTCTCACTGTGGCTTTACTGTGCACTTTCCTGTTGACTAGTGACATCAGGCATCACGGCGTTAGCTTACTGGTCACTTGAATTTTCTTTGGAATCTGTTTAGGTCTTTTGCTCATTTTAAATTGGGTTGTTGGTCTTATTGACTTGTTAGAGTTGTTTACATAGCATGGATCTAAGTCCTTGGTAAGATGTGTGTTGCAAATATGTGGCTTATCTTTTAATTTTTACCTTTTGAAGAACAGAACACTTCAATTTTGGTCCCATCCAAACGAGCGTGTCTGTTTTCCTTTCATGGTTAGTGTTTTCTGTGTATTTTTGGCTCCCCTGAGGGGGCAAAGATTTTCTCCTGTTGGGGATGTGCACTTGTAACACATGTCCCTGGTGGTCCCACTGGGCCCCAAAGCTGGAGAAGCCCCAGTATAATGGCCACTCAAGGTTCCGAGTCAAGGCTGCCACCTACCGTGCAAGTCACACTGTGTCTCAGAGCCTCTGTTTCTCTACCTGCAAAAGAAGGTTAAAAAAAAAAAAAATACGACCCATCCAAACACTTTGTTAGAAGGGCTCAGTGAAAGAAAGCTAGAACGCTGCAGCGGCCCTCAGAGAAGCGCTGGCGTGAAGAACGTTTTCTGTAAGCGCCGTTGGTTTGCTCCGCTCGCTGCCAGCAGCAGGAGGGGACAGCAGCAATAACGTGGGTTCTTCTTTGTTTTTAGTACATCAAGGCCTTTTACAACGAGACGTGGGAAAGAAAGTATGGACATCCAATAGACTCGGACACCCTGACTCTGCTCTGGTCGGTGACTGTGTCCATATTCGCCATTGGTGGACTCGTGGGGACATTCATGGTGAAGCTGATCGGAAAGTTTCTTGGGAGGTCAGTGGGGGCTGTCTTTGCTTGGGGATCCCCACCACAGTGTTAATGATATGTCTGTGTCCTGGTCAGGATCCCAGCAGGCCCCCAAATGCCACTTAGTTCCTTTGGAGAGCTTTTAGTGCCAGAAGGGAAAGAAGTGAAGTCACAGATGATGCGCTGACGAGCAGGAGCTGAGGTCGTGGAGGGACTGGTGGTTGTGAATTTCAAGTGTGACCAGTCAGCACATTTGTGTGTGTTTCTCCAGCCAAGCTGAGCGTTGTGGTACACGTGTGAGGTAGGCTGAGGCCTAACCAGGGATGGGATTCTGCAAGACACAGATAAGGATCGGGATGGGTCTCGGAATTGAGGGTGTATGAATGTTGACAATAACACCTTGACATTCAAGCTTGGTGAGCAGGACTGGACAGACACAGGAGGGTGACAGATGGTGGCAGTAAGTTACCATTGTGGCTTATAGGTTTGGTCAGGCTACAGCATTGTTCCAAGGGGAGGTGGTGGGAGCCAGTATCTCCAGAAGTTTCCCATTTCACTGGGGTGTAAGGACTGACATAGTCCCCCGCTGGGTCTTCTGCAGCTGATCCTGGGCCTGCCTGGTGATCAAGTTAAAGCATGGCACGGTGGAGGGCGGTTCTCACACTTCCCCTGAGTGTTCTCTTGTCCAGACTCAATGTCCCCAGGCCCTTTGACCATGTCCCAAGGGACACAGTCTTTACTCTCCTCACCACTCCATCACTCTTCCTTGTATTCAGCCCCTTCTGCTGGGAGCTGGTGATTGTCTGGGTGGCACAGAGAAGATTCTGCCCCACCGGGGAAGCTCAAAACAATGGATCAGGTGTCCGGGGTGGAGTTCCAAGGGGGTGCTGGCATTCTGCTCCCAGAACCGGCATGACATGCACCTCCTTGTTTCCATTGCCATGTTCATCTCCTGGAAAAGATGGAAACAACGATGAAAACCCCCGTCTCTGAACCCCCGTGCATCAGCTTTGTGAATTCTTTGCAAACAAGGTCTCCGTGCTCATGGGGACACTGCCATGCTGGGGGCTATTATGGGATGGGATGTGTTAGTATGATGACTTTGCTTCGAGGGTGTACAGCCTGCCCTGTTTGCCAATGTTTCAAGTCCGACGCGAATGTGATTTTTTTTTTATTATATCTTTTTATATTTATAGAGAGTATTTATTTTATCTTCAGTGCATATTTATTTTTATTTTACTTTTGACAGATAGAGAGAGAGACAGAGACAGAGACATCTAGAGAACCGAACTGTGGGAACTCCCCAGTTCAGCATGTGGGTCCGCCTGGGCCGGAGCCGGGATTCGATCCTCGGTCCTCGGGGCCCCAAAGCGAGCGCTCAACCCGCTGAGCCGTCCCGGCTTTCCCAACGAATGTGATTTTTACATTCCCCGCATAGCACAAAACGCACCGCCGCGTCTAAGGCCAGAGCCCTGGGCAGCGTCCCCGGCTCCTCTCTATCTCTCTCCCCTTCTGTCCAGCCCGTCTGTAAATCCCATCCGTGTCTTCAAAACACGCCGGGATCCGAGCCCTCCTCGCCGCCATACTGCCATCATCCAGGTCCAAGTCCCTATCCCCACCTGTCTGTTCTTCTGTAATAGGGTCCCTGATGGTCACTGCTTCCACACGTACCCCTACGGCCCAGGGTCACGTAGAAGACGCAGCGGTCTTGTTAAAATGTAGGTCAGCTGCACCATTCCTCTTAGGGTGACCAGATGTCCCGCTTTTGGCAGGACAGTCCCGATTTTTAACAATTTGTCCCACGTCCCGCGGCATTTTTAAAAAGTCCCGATTTTTGGAAAGAATGCACGACAAGCTAGGGAATGGCAGGAGATAGACCCAATTTTTAATCAAGAACCCCCTCCCCCCCCGATCAATGGTGTCCCGCTTTACCCATGTTAACATCTGGTCACCTTACCTAAGAACCTTCCCTTGGCTGCCTGGATCACCCAGGGTGTTGTCATGGGGGAGCACACTGGAGCTTTGATGAGCTTCCCGGCCATGCCCCCTCTTGTCACCTCTACAACTTGCCCTCTGACCCTCCACGGCCTCTCACTGGCCTTCCAGAAGCAGCCTGCGTCTGGCTCTTTGTACCTTTCTGCCTGGACGGCTGCTGCCTGATACCACACGGCTCATCCACTGTCCTTCTTCAAGCCTGTGCTCCCCTGTCTCTCTCGGGGAGGCTCTCCCTGGCCACCGAGTGTAAAACTACACCCCCTTCCCTGCTCTTGTCTCTGCAGCAGTTATCAGCATCTGACATGCGACGCGGGTTTTATGTTCATGTGTTTACTGAGAAGAGAGCGTAGAGGCTTTGTCAGGCTTGTGGCTATGTGGGTGCCAGAGCTTTGAGTGCTGCTCAGCACCCAGCTTATCATCCAACGTGTGCTGAGTGAATGAATGCCAGATGAATGAATGAATGACTGCTCGAAGGACAAGCGGCTGGGAGTAAATCTGGCAGCCACCATTGCAGTAGCTCAGTGTCATGGTTACTGGAATGCCAATCTCCCACCTAATAGCATGCATCTGTTTCCTCATGCAGCTAATACGGTAACAAGATTACCTGAGTCACAGGGGGTCCAATGAGTAGAAAGCACCTAACCCGGCGCGTGGCCGAGTCAGCACCGTGAAGGTTCACTATCCCCGTGGGTTCTGTTTTGTTTCTTTAGGCTCCAAATCAGTTGCAGGTGCACTACCCTGAGCATGTTACATAAATCACCAACTTTTCACAAAACACACCCTTGAGTGTCAGAGGTGGCATTTGAATCGAGACTGTCATGAGACCAGATTCATGCAGGGAACAGAGGGGTCTCCAAGGACAAGGGCCATAGTCGGGACCCGGCCTGGCTACCCAAGGATGGTGGGGAGGCGCACGAGCGTGTGGACAAGAGTATGGCGTGGTGTGGCCACGGCTGTGCCATGCCGGCTTTGTGGGCCCTGCTGAGGAGTTTGTTCTCGATGGAGTGGAAAGCCGCTAGGAGGGTCTCAGTGAGTCAGCCACGTCCGTGTTTGCTCTGAGCCCCGCTGGCTGCTCTGTGGAGCAGGCACCATACAGCAGGGCTGCAGTGGAACCCGGGCTACTGCAGTCGTAGGAGGGTGAGATGACAGCATGGACCGCTGCCATGCTGTGGGCTGCACGTGGGCACAGTGGTTTGACTCGGGATATATTTGGAAGTAGTGTAGATGGACTCAGTGATGGACCATATGCATGGGTTGCAAAGACAAGGAGAGAATTTGGCCTAAGCCTTTAGGAAGGTGCAGGCTTTATTTACTCGGCTGGAGAAGGCTGGCGGACGAGGGCTTGGGAATGCATTCGTGTGGGGGAGGGAGGTTAGTGGTAGGAGTTCAATAGTTCTCCTCTGACCGTGCTTAGCTTGAGACGCCTACGAGACATGTCAGTGGAAATGTCTGGGAGGCAGCTGGGTATATAAATCTGGATTTGAGAAGAGTCTGGGCCAGAGGTACAGTTGGAAATTGTCAGCCATTAAGGGACTAGGACTGAATGAAATCACCCAGGGAGGGGGTGTAGAGAGAGATGAGACTAGGAGAGAGATGAATGAGAGCTCTGGGACACCCCGAAGCTAAGGGGTTAGGGAGAAGAGGACAGATGATCCTAGAAACAGAGAAGCTGAGGCTAAAAGAGAGAAAACGGGAGAGGGCAGGATTCCAGATGTCTGGAGAAGATCGTGTTGGAAAAGCGTGTGGTCAGCCGTATCAAATGCTGCTGCAAGGCTGAACCGGGGAAGATAGTATTGGACCCTGTGTTCGTCAAGGTGGTGGTGTTGATGACTGTCACAGGGAGTGGTAGAAATGAGCTAATCGGAGTGGGGGAAGAAGGGAGGTGAGCGCACAATACTTCTTAAGGAGTTTCACTCTAAAAGGAAGCTGAGACAAGGGACAGAGGGATGAGGGCAAAGAGGGACAGTACTTAGATGTGCTTGCATGGGCGTGTGGGACTCAGAAAGAATGAACTTTACTGGGCCAGCAGTGAGCAAGGACAGGCAGCGTTACCAGCTTTTTGTGTATCTTTCCCAAAGTCTGTGCTTGTCTCTCTCTATACACACACACTTTATCACACATATTGTTGCATATTCTGTACCTTACTCTTTGCACTTACTGTGTCTTAAAGATCTTTCCATAGCAGAATGTAGGAAGTTGTCTGTGTTTTAATGTTTGCATAATGTGGCACTTGATAGCTATATCATAATTTATTTAAATAATCCCTTGTTAGTGGACACTTGGGTTGGTTCAGTCATTAGCTAATCTAGGAGATGTTGCCATGAGCAGTCTTTGACCCATCCTCTCATAGCTGCAAAAGTCATTAAATTTGGGAGTCCCTAAGAAGACGGAAAACGTAATGAAAAGTTTGAGATAAGTCGGAAATAGTGGAAAGAGCTCTGGCCTTGTGAGATCTAACTCCTTCAAGTAATAATGAAGCCCCTTTTTAAATCCCTAGCTTCTTACAATTTATGAAACAATTTAATATCTGTTAACTCACTGAGTCTTTAGGGGGAAAAATATTCTGCGAAAGGCTAAGATGTTTCCCCAGCTCCTTAACTCACTAGTTGAGTGACCTCAAACAAGTTTCTAATTTGTCTGTGTCCTGGTTAACTTCCCTATAAAATAGGAATAGGAATATTAGCTATTAGGTTGTTTTGAGCAGTACATGAGCTTATAATAAGGTCTATCATATGGCAAGAGTTCAGTATGTGTGAATTATTATGATCATTTTTCCCAAAGAGAAAAGAAAAAACACAGAGGGATCAAATACAAAGTCACTGAGCTCATAAAAGATAGGGCTGGTGCCAAACCAGGCCCTCAGGGCCCCAGACAAATCCTGCTTCTCAACCATAAGGCCTTAAGGGATGTGTTCACAACACAGCCGTCGTAGTCCTGCCACAGAGCAATAAGAGTAATAATAACCCACCCCAGTGGTGAGCCCAGAGGGGGAGGTGTCTTGCTCAGGATCACACAGCTGAAGGTGGCAGTGGGGGGCCAGTGGGGACCCTGCTCCTGGGATGGCCAGGCTGCCTCATCCAAGCCGTCCTTTTCTTCCAGGAAGTACACGTTACTGGCCAACAACGGGTTTGCGATTTCCGCTGCATTGCTGATGGCCTGTTCTCTCCAGGCAGGAGCCTTTGAAATGCTCATCGTGGGCCGTTTCGTCATGGGTGTGGATGGAGGTGAGACTGCACCATGCAGGGAGGCTCAGTACCATTCTTAGGGGACACTGAGGCTTGGGGACCTGTGTGACAGTGGTCAAGGGTGAGGGCTAGGGATCCAACCTGCCTGGGGTTACCACTTACCTTGGTTCACTTCACTACCTCGGTTCATTCCACTACCTTGACTGTATTGGTTGGGTTTTGCTGCATAAAAATAAAAAGACACCCCCACACCTAATGGTTTAAAGCAATGACCATGTTGCTGGGCTTACAAGTCTGTGGGTTCCCTGGGAAGTTTTGACCTGGGCCAGCTCTGCTGGTCACCACTGGGCTCTGTCACATGTCTGTGGTCAGCCACAGACCAATGAGCAGCTGGATGATTTGGATGGTCTCCAGGAGATAAGCAGTGTATACAAGGGCTGATAATTAAGTTCACAAACTCACCCTTGAAAAAGTGCTACATACCTAATTGCTGAGAATCACTATGGTCACCTTCGAAGTACTCCCCTTGGGAAGCTATCCTCTGATGCCAGTCCCTAATCCACCCTTCAAAGCAATTTTGGAACTCTTTCTGGAATGACCATCAGTCATCGTCGTTATTACCTTTGATGTCCTGAATGTCATCAAAATGCCTTCCTTTCAATATTTCCTTTATCTTCAGATAAAGAAAAGAGTCACTGGGGGCCAGATCAGGTGAGTAGGGAGGGTGTTCCAATACAGTTATTTGCTTACTGGCTATAAACTCCCTCACAGACGGTGTAGTGATGCAAGAGCCATGCACCAGTTGTTGGTGAAAACTTCGGGTCATTTTTGTCTAACTTTTTCATGTAGCTTTCGCAGCACTTTCAAAGAGTCAACTTGGTTGACTGTCCAGTTGGTACAAATTCATAATGAGCAATCCCTCTGATTTCAAAAAAGGTTAACATCATTTTGACTCTTGATTTGGGTTGATAGAACTTTTTTGGTCATGGAGAATTGGCTGACTTCCATTTTGCACTTCAATGTTTTGTTTGAGGGTTGTATTGGTACACTCATGTTTTATCACCAGTGATAACACAGCCAAAAACATCGTCTTGCCTCTCCACAAGGTCTTGGCAAACTTCAGCTCTCCTTTGCTTTGGTTCATCGGCAAGCTCCTTCAGGACCATTTTTGCACACACCTTCCCCATGCCAAGATTTTCAGTTCAAATTTTCCTGTTTCCCTATCGATGTTTACTTGGTTTGCTGTGCTTCTCACAGTCAGCCAACAGTTGTGAAGCACAATTCGATGCATTTTTGCAGTGTTTTTGTCTGTTCTGCTGGTCGCCCTGACCTCTCTTCATCAGTGACGCTTTCTCTCCCCTCAGGAAAACATTGAATCCATTTGTACACTGCCTTTCTCTTCATGGCATTATGCCCAGCGACTTGGATTAACACATCCCTGCTTTCACTTCCACTCTTGCCAAGTTTAACAAAAAATTTAATGCTTGTTGCTCTAATTTAAGCTTTGACATTCTTGTGGCGGCATATACAAACACACAACAACAACAATGAATGCTACTCAGCAAGACACTGCCACATGTTGACACAAACACAGCTGTGAGACCCTGATATTCCAAGGCTATCAAATCTTACCGAGTTGTCTGTACAGTGCTGCCAACAAGTGCCTGGTGGTAGGTTTGAGAACTTAATTGTCAGAGCGCATGTGTGTTCCCTCTCTCCAGAAGCCTGGATTGTGTGGTAATTAGGAAGGAAAGTCATCACATCAGCAGCCGTAAAAAGAACCAGGTTTTGCTTACCTATGGTCATGTGGAATTTCTACAGTTACAGCTTAGGTTTTTATTTCTACAACTCCACTGTTTTCTGTAAAATAGTAGCTTGTCTTCAAGAGTTGGTATGTGTGTTTTTATGCTGCCACTTCTCTTTGGCAAATTGTCCTAGGGATGAAGTGCAGAAAGCACACTCCAGAATGGCAGAGGCTGTTCTTATAGGGACACACGGATGTTTGAGTTCCATTAAAGGTGAAATCTGAACGCTGCTTCACCCTGTACACAAAATCAGTATGAGAGATAAAACAATAGATCATCCAAAAGATAACATAGAATGGTACTTTCACCATCTTAAGATAGAAATGACTTAACCAGGATAGAAAAAGCACTAATTTCAAGTAAAAGGATTGATCAATAGGACTATATTAAATTTAAGGATTTTTATTCATTTAAAGAAAAAAAAGAAAGAAAGAGAGAAAGAAAGTAGACCATAGAGAGAAAGAAAGTGCAGGTCGTGAATGAAATTGACAAAGGGCTCCTACCCAGAATACATTAGGAGCTCTTACAGACCAATACGAGAAAAACAGAACACCTAGTGCACAAATAGCTAAGAGATTGAAAAAGCCTCTACGCAAAATGGACGATAAATAAATAAAATCGCATTAGTAATGAAAGCAATGCAAATAAAAACTACAATGGCTAAAATTAAAAAGGCTGAGAATGTCAAATATTGGCAAATATGTGGAGCAACGAGTATTTCGTAATCTCGTATAAAGGTGTAAATTGGTACAATAAGTTGGGGAGACTGTCTTTACTACAACTGAGCATGCATACATTATGACTGCAATATATATGTTACATATCTACATATGCACATATAAATATATTCACATATACATATATAAAACATAGGTATATGTAACTTCTTTACATGTGTACTGAAAGACTTGTACAAGAATGTTTGTGGGACATTATTAGTATTAACCCCAAACTGGAAAGCAATGGAATGTCCATCAGTAGCATGGTTGATGAATTATGGTATGCTTACATATTGGAATACTACACAGCACCGAAAATGAACAAATTAGAGCTACATGCTATAACACAGATGCATTTCACATCCATGGGAAACTCAAAAGACATGAGACACAGAAGCAACACACACCCTCTGAGGCTCTGGCGACCTTGCTGTCTTCATCAGGATGAAGCAGAGGGTGGGACTGGGACCAGGGTCTCCCTGAGAGGAGACAGCTCCCTCACAGTGGCCACACCTCCTTCACAGGCATCGCCCTCAGTGCGCTTCCCATGTACCTGAGTGAGATCTCGCCCAAGGAGATTCGCGGCGCGCTGGGCCAGGTGACAGCCATCTTCATCTGCATCGGGGTGTTCACAGGGCAGCTGCTGGGCCTGCCTGAGCTACTGGGAAAGGTAAGCATGGCTTCCTGGCCAGCCATGTTTGTTCTCATTCTGTCCCCATCTCAGCTCCCCATGTCCCTGGTAGGAGGAGAGGTGGTCAGAGGTGAGCCCTGTGCCCCAAAATTCCCGAGCAGTCAAGCCTTTCACTTATTATTGGAGAAAAGTTGTCGAGTTCCTTTGCTTCCGTTAGATTTTTTTTTTTTTTTTTAGGACATAAAGAATACATAACAAATTCTAACTTGACAACATGTTCAAATCCACCCACCCCATAGCTATTGTTAACAGCTCAATTCGTGTTCATTTAAGCTTTTACTCTGCTTTTGCAAACCTGCATGAACCTATATCGTTGTTTTAATGGCCTCATGCCACATATTGTTCCGCATCTCGCTGTTTCCATTTAAGATACTCAGGGCACCTTTCCAAGATGTTTTGCTTAGCTCTGCTTCACTCTTGAGTCTTCCCTATATCACTGTGTAATTGCCCTCTTAAGGTTTGGGCTTTCTGTTTTGGAAGCAGTAAGGCCTGACTCCTCTCCCTGGAGACTTGACCTCTGAGCTTCCCAAACAGCACCTGCTGATGCAGGTCCTTTCTGAGCTGTGGACACGGAGGGAGGAGAGCACCCAGTTAGCCTGGGTCCCCCCCACCCCACCGCCCAGGAGGGCCTAGTGTGAAAATGACAGTGATTTGAAAGTAACCATCCCTCACTCCTCCTGGACATACATACACCCTTCTAGCTGTCAATCAGACCTGGGACGTGACTCAGCCCCTCCCCAGAGCCAGAACCTTCAGGTTTGTCAGGCGGGGCCCATTCAGGCTGAGTGCCTGAGTCATTGTACACGGGGCTGGGCGTGCACACTAGCAACTCTCAGGGGGGTACTCGAAACTCCAGAAACATGGCCCACATTAAAATTATTTATATCTCTGTTTCATACTTGATTTAAACTTGAATCGCACACAGTTTGGAAAAAGGGGCATCCACCTGCTAAGTGGCCGATGACCAGAGGCCAGGAAACGGTCGTGGGTTTGAAATCTCTGGATGTCCTTTGGCTTCAGTCCCCAGCTGACATTCCAAAGATGAGGAGAAGAGATGGAGTTCTGAGAAAGAGCCGTCCATCTGCCTGGGGCTTGCTGACCCCACAATCCAGGTCATCAACAGGAAAGTCCAATTCACAGGGACCTGCTTGAGATGGCCGTTCTCCTTCTGGGGAATTAGGTACAATGAAGCGATAGTTCACACACCATAAAATGCATCCTTTTAAAGTCACTTTTAATACGGTATGTTCAGACAGTTGTGCAACCATCACTCCAGATCACTTTCATTGCCCCAGAAAAGCAACCCTGCCCCCGTGAGACGTAACTCCTGGCTCTCCATCTGGCCCCTGGCAACCAGGCCTCTGCCTTCTGTCCTCTCCTGGTCCTTTCCCCAGAGCTCCCCGCAAACTGAGAAGCTGGCATTGGCCTGCCCAGTGGCTCCCAGGGCACTGGAGGACAGTGCTGGCTGGTGAAGCCCTAGGAGCTCTGTGAGGACACATCGCTGTCAAGTGCAGGAAGGAGGAGACCTGGGAATTAGGACCCGAAGCAGTGAACCTTTTACCCTGCTTTGTGCTTCCGGGGTCCCTGTCCTCAAGGGCCTCAGGAGGACTGAGCCTAGAACAGCACAGGGAAATTCTACCTCCAAGAGAGCAGCTGCAAGAGAGACAGACAGGAGGCTGCTGGCCGCGTGCCCGCGGCTTCGGATGCTCAAGGAGTCTATGAGTCCGTGGCTGTAGGACGCCTCCTAAGACCCATGAGCCTCCACCTGTGCCCACCGTCCTTGCAGGTCTGAACGTGTCTGCTCTCCTCCCTGACTGTTTCCTTTCACTTTCTTAGGAAACAAACCATGTCAAGAATGTGGCTGAGCCTTTTGCTTTGCAGCTTCCTCACCTTCGGAACTGCCTGGCCTGGACATTCTCTGCTTTCTTGTTTGTAAACGTGGGTTTAAAAAAGAAGCAGGGGAACGCTGCCTTCATCAGCACAGTGACAGGGAGGGCTCCGTGCAGCCTTTCAGCTGCATGGTAGGTGAGGACTCAGAATGCCTGTTAAACAGCACCTGTTGTGAGGTCGGCTTGAGGGGCCTTGGGAATGGTTTCCAAGGCGACACACCCCAGAAAGAGCAGAACCCCAGCCACCACAACGAGGCTGACCAGACGTCCCATTTTAAATGGGACAGAAAATGACGGGGCGTATGGTCAGCCTACTGGCACCTTGAATTTAGCCTTGGGAGACTAGGCTGCCCATCTGTATGTACCGCTTGAAACTGGACAGTACAGTTGTTTTCTGTTCTGTTGAAAATGGGACATCTGGGGGAAGCTGGGATGGCTCAGCGGGTAAAGCGCTCGCTTTGCAGCCCCGGGGACCAAGGATCGAATCTTAGCCCCAGCCCATGCGGACCCACATGCTGAGCTGGGGTGTGCCCCCAGTTCAGTTCTTGCCGGGGCCTATGTGGGAGGCTCCCGGCCCAGTTCCTGCCCTGCGCAGCCCTGTGTCCACCTGTGGAGTGAAACTATATGGAAAACTAATGTCAACTGTGGAGACTGCTCTGGGCCCTCCCCCTTCTCTCTGTCTCTCACTGTCTCTGTTTCTCTCTGTCAAAAATCAATAAAATAAATCTTAAAATAAAATAAAATAAAATAAAATAAAATGGGACATCTGGGGGAAGCCAGGAGAGCTCAGGAGGTTGAGAGCTTGCATTGCAACTGGACTTTCCGGGGATTGAATCCCAGCCATGACCCGTGCAAACCCACATGCTGAACTGGGGTGCGTCTCCTATATGGGAGGCTCCTAGCTCAGTTCCCGTCCTGCATGGCCCCACATCCACCTGTATGGAATGGAACTCTGTCAAAACTAATGAAGTGCAGCTGTGGAGACTGCTCTGGGCCCTCCTCTCTGTCTCTCTCTCTCACACAATAAATAAAGCGGGACGTCTGGTCAGCCCAGCCAGGATGACCCAGGAGCTCTGGGGTCAATCAACCCGTGGCCCCCCTGACCCTTCTGACAGCTACCTCACAGGTCAGCACCTCTCAGGAGTCACCAACCTCGTGGAGAATGCAGACACGTGGGGCTGTTGTGACCCCTGCCCAGCCTTGTTGGTGGCGGTCACACTGATGCTGAAAGTAGGACCTTCTGCAGAAGCTGAAGCTGCTTGGCCCAGTGGCCCAGCCACAGCCACTCATCGGCCCCCTCTTGTCACGGCAGGAGAGCACCTGGCCGTACCTGTTTGCAGTGATTGCCGTCCCCGCCGCGGTCCAGCTGCTGAGCCTGCCCTTTCTGCCCGAGAGCCCACGCTACCTGCTCTTCGAGAAGCATGACCAGGCGGGAGCCGAGAAAGGTAGGGCCCCTGGCCTTTCCCATGCGGCTCCGTGTCTTCACAGGGTCAGCAGAGAAGCTCTGCAGGGACCTAGGCCCCATCTTGCAGGCATGGTGCTGGGCGCCCTGAGGCACCTGCATCGGTTCCTCTTCCCCACGGCCTGCTGTGGGTGGCCCAGGGAGGGGACTCGGGTCACACTGGGGGCCTGGAAAAGCCAGGACGGGGCAGGATGAGACATCTGTGGGGCAGTGTCTCTCCATGGGGCGGTCCCAACCAGACATATTGTGAACACTGACTTTTTAGTGCTTCGGGTCTTGATGGCCCCTTCTCCACTCCTCTCTTCCTCACTGTCCAGTTCTCCTGTCTTCACACTCACACACAAGGAAGGGAATTCACAGGCCCAAGCATGCACACCAACATCCCAAGAGTGCGCACACACACACACACACACACACACACACTGTCTGCAACGTATCTAGCCATGTAACCTTTCTCGTTATATTGACAATGGCTGGGTTTTTCCCCGGCAGCCCTCACATATATATGGTATGTGAAATATATATGTGGTTCATAGTATTAGTAGCTGTCATGATTGCAGGGAACTCTGTCCATTTTCTTATCCATATCCGGTCCTCTAACCTAAATTTCACTACTGTCCACAACTAAGGAAAAAGTTGAGAATTATATGTCGTCTGTACTTTCGTGTGATTTATGCAGCATCTTTCAAAATCCAAACAATCTAAGAATTTTCTGGATGAACAAATGGCATAACAAAATTTCCAGACTGTGACATCAGGGAATATTACCATTACCTTCGTTGATTTAGATGAAGGAACTGAGGCTTATAGTGGTGAGGGGACCTACCCAAGACCGTGGCTCTGTGGTGTTGGTTCCTAGAGGCCTTTGAAAACATGGCAGAAGTGACGGACCTTCGTTAGCAGCGTGCCCACGTGGCTGGGGGGGGGGCAGGGCGGATGAGAAGTTGCTATCGGGGGGGGGGGGGGCGGATAAGGTTTCAGCTAGGCAAGACGAATGGGCCCTACAGACCGGCTGCCCCACATTTGCCAGTACCGAGCAGTGCCCTATTGTGTGTGTAAAATTTGTTAAGAGGAGAGATCTGAAGTGTCCTTACCACAATAGAATAAAACCATTATGAATTTTGCAATAATGAATTATTCGTTTACTAATGGAAAGAAATAAACTCCATCTCCTCTCCCTCCTGAGAGTATTAGTGCAATTGCTAATTCTGTTGCCTGCAAAAGCGAGCATGGCCGAGACAGAATGCCCACAGCCGTCGAAGGAGCACCATTGGGAAGGGGAAATTGCAGTTTGTCTTAAGGTGACCTAAACCCTCCGACAGGGGATGTCTGAGTAGGATACAAGGAGATCCGCTGTCTGTGACCACCTCCTGTCCATCGCATCCTCTGAGCCAGGCTGGCGAGACCCTCATGGGCACGCAGGAGTGGAAATGCCAGGTCTCCTGTGTGACTTGGGCAGCTCACATCATCCTTCTGTGCCTCAGTTTCCCCATCTGTGAAATGGCATCTTCCTGAGCTGGAAGGACCCGGAGACATGGTGGTGTTCATGTACCGGCTACACCACACCCCTGACACCATGCTATGCACTTTGTTTAAGGTGACCAGACGTCCCGCTTTTGGCGGGACAGTCCCAATTTTTAACAATTTGTCCCGCGTCCCACTGCGTTTTAAAAAAATTCCCAATTTTTGGAAAGAATGCACGACAAGCTAGGGAACGGCGGGAGATAGACCCAATTTTTAATCAAGAACCCCCTCCCCCCCGGTCAATGGTGTCCCGCTTTACCAATGTTAAAATCTGGTCACCTTCGCTTTGTTCCCTCTCTGCATGGTTTCCCACCCCTTTGTGAGTGGGACACAGAGTCCAGACCACCTAAAGCCTGGAAGGAAGGAAATGTACTTACTCGTGGGCTCAGGGTGAAAAATAGTGCGAGTCCAGCATCACTTAGGCTTCAGAGTTGAGGCGGATGCCCACGGAGCTAAGAGCTGGACACCGTCCACTCACCACACTGCTCACAGCCAAGCCGAGTCCGTCCCTGCAGGGCACTGAGTGGAGCATCTCCATGTTGACCATGCGAGTCACAAGAGACTCCTCACGCAGCTAAGCAAATCAAGAAGGTGCTGCAGGCCACGTAGAAGAAAGTATTTTTATGAACACTCGTACAACAGGGAATTAAATTGTTTCCCTACAGAGGAAGGAGATCATAACTTTTAACAGAAAGAAGAGAAATTTTTTTGTTACAGGAAAGTCTGTCAAGAGCCGAGCATTCAATTTAGCTGAGAGCTCCCTGACAGCCAAGGTGAAAAGGGAAAAACGAGGTTATAAAGTGTCCTTATTGTAAGTGGCAAGAATGTATGTCCAGGAAGAGAGAGAAATCGTTTCCTGCCCCAAAACTCTAGGATGCTAAATGTGAATGGTGCTTTTTAAACTTGGCGGCTGTATCAGAAACACAGCTTGAGCGCACGATGCGGAAGCCTTACTCGTTCAGCTACTTCTCCCATTTATCCTTTAAAAATGCTGAGAAAATTACTAAATCACAGCTTACGGTACCAAAGAGACCGTCTTCAGTATGCTTCTAGAAACACCTCAGAGCCTTCGTGGGCTTGCTTCTTGGAGAATCTGGAGCAAGTTTAACGGCTCTCTTCTACTGCTACTTAAGCGGAGCAATTTCACATGCCCTGTGGCTCGGAGCAGCGTGTCTCAGGATGGCACCCACTGTGTCTGGAATGAACTGTCCACAGGAGCCATCACAATAGCCACTGTTTCCCGTAGGAGCACGACTGTCACAGCGCTAAACATGTAGATCTGTGCCCCAAAAGTGTCTCCCGTGGTCGATCATGACCTCAGGGGTCTAATCAGCCAGTCCACCTCTGCGCACACGCTTCACGGAGGTTGCCCCAACTACGGTCTCGGTTAAAGATGGCAGGTTCACTGGGTCTGAAAGTGCGCAGCCCTCAGCCTGGAAAAGGCTTAGTCCCGCGGGTGGCTTTGAATCCCGGGAACATGAGCTATTTGTGACTATTTCCCAGGGTTCCTGTAGTTCAGGGCGGTGTGTGGAAGGGGCCCTGGAAGTCATTTGGTTCGGGTCCTTGTCCCAGTGATAGAATGGATGCCCGGGCCTCCCAGCAAGCAGTGGTCTCACCTGCACTGGACGCTTCCTATAGGGCCAGGCAAACAGGAGGTGCCCAATAATAGTTACCGCAAGAGCCCTCCCGTGCGTGAAGCTCTGAGCGGGGTTCAGTGTGTATTATATCATCCAGGGACAAGGGCGACCCCGAGAAAACTGGAATGGTCGTCTGGAGGGCGGGCCCTCGTAGCCCAGGCTCCCCCGCTAGGTGCGTGTTCTCGGAGCCCATCTGCATCCGGGCACCCGCTGGCGTGGTGAGGCTGCGTTCGGCTTCAGTGAGGTGTTTTGGGTTTTTTTTGGAGACTCTTTTAACACGTTTGCCCATTTCGTGATGGGTGATGTACACGAACAACGTGTGGAATGACAGTGCACCTGCCCACACCGCACTGAGTGTTCAGCGGTTTTTGACCCTCATACCCCGACTCTCCCTGTTCACTCAGCCTTGCCCCAAGGGATGTTTTTTTGTTTCCCTGGATGAAAACAAGTCCTAGGGAAACAAAAAAATGGCATCAAAATCAATGAGTTTAAAAGCTGTTCTGAGCAGTGGGGAAAAGCTTCTCAATAGGCATAGTGCATCCAACGGAGAGTCCTTTGAAGGTGATTGAAGTTTAAACATCTGGGAATACATACATAATTTTTGATAAACAAATTCCATTTGGGGGGTTCCCCCTCATATGACAGCAGCCTCCTGAGGCAGCAATGACCACACAATGTGCTGGAGACAGGACTTAAACCCTGGGCACGCTCTGCATGGCTGGGGGGCAGCCAGGGGACCCTGGTTGTCTCCTGGCTCTTCTCCAGCCAACTAGGTGGCCGTGGGCAAGTCACTCATCCCTTTGGGCTTCTGTTTTCCTCCTTTTAAACAAGGGCTTGGGACCCTCCCCCGGTTTCAAAGGCCCCGCCAGCTCTGTCCCTGACAGGCGTGTGTCTGGGCGGTGGGACCGTCCCTGTGGGGCCCAGCATTGGGCACAGCCCACACCCCGATCTCTGCTGAGGGTCCGCACTTGTCCCCGTCTGCAGCCTTCCGGACGTTCCTGGGCAAAGAGGACGTGTCCCGCGAGGTGGAGGAGGTCCTGGCCGAGGGCCGCGTGCAGAGGCACATCCGGCTGGCATCCGTGCCAGAGCTGCTCAGCACGCCCTTCCTGCGCTGGCAGCTCATCACCGTGGTTGTCACCATGGCCTGCTACCAGCTGTGTGGCCTCAATGCGGTGAGCGTCCCTGTACCATCTGTCCATCCATCGGAGGGACCCGAGGGCAGGGCGGGGTGGCTCAGGGCATGGGACCCGGGCGTCCAGGTTCCAAGCCCAGCTTTGCGCCACTGGGAAGCCACACCAGCTGGTCCTCGGTTTCCTCATCTGTAAAATGGGACAACGTACTAGCGACAGACATCATCCGTGCGAAGTGTTCATGCAGCAGATGGCCGGTTCTCTCTCAATTAATGCTGCCCGTTTTTAGGATGACTTGTCCCTAGAAATACTCAAAATAAGGCTCGTTTCTTATTCAGATACCTGTGAGGAAGTCCCCAGGAAGAGACATGGGAGATGATTTAGACAAAAGGACTCACGGCTGGGATAGCTTCGACCGTTGACTTTGGCCTGAGACTATCTCCAGGCTTTAAAGGAAGAGTTTCCTGGGGTGTGAGCTCACAGGGGCAGGGAGGGGGGAGGGGGAGGTCTTCCCAGACGTTCCCCAAACCCTCTGATGGACACAGCACCCCATCTCTCTCTCAGGGCCCCAGAATGCCGAATTTGGGGACTTGAGGAATAGGGAGGCCCACTGGGGATCACTGTCATGACTTAGCTGCTGGAAAACAGTGTTCTCTCCCAGCGGGGTGAGCTCCCTATTCGTGAAGGTGTGCAAGCCGGCTGGCCAGCCACTTGGCAGGGTCACTTAGGTCACTGGGAGAAGCGTGGCAGGGCCCACAGGGAGCTAGGAGGGACCTGCTGAAGAGCCGGGATGAAGTAGCTCCTTTGCGTTTTTATGGACCCAACCTGAGCCTGGCCTCCCCACAAGCATCAGCAGGGTGTTAGGGGCGGTGACACGAAAGGGGAGTAGCTCCTGTCTGGGGAGGGGGAAATGCCCGCCCAGAAAGCTACAGCCATAGGGAGCTGCCTCGTTTCCACAGCTCTTGATGCTATTGTTGGACACACCGGCTGAAAGGAGATTATCTTGCTACTTATGTGTTTCTTACCCGCTCTCGGCAGAACGAGCAGGGCCTGGGTCAGCAGTGTGACCTTGGACAGTTCCGAGGACGCAGGCAGGGAGAACGTGTGCCTCTCTTAAACTTATAAAAGCCACCTACGGAATCTGTATGTAATGAGGCGTTTAGGCTGAGAACGGTGACATTTCTACACAGAATTCTCTCCGCCACCAGGACGTAATTCTCTGACTTGCATACCCTTTATAAGTTTATAAATTCCACCAGGGTGTATCTGTAAACCCCACTGCATGAGCATATGGTGGGGAAAACATCTCGTCTGCTCCCCATGCCAGCAGTGGGGAAGTTTCACCTCCTCAAATGGATTGTGTTTCGTGTATTTTTTTAATTGTTGGGAGAATAACTAACATGCGATCCTCCCTCTTAGCCAATGTTTAAGTGTCCGGTACAATATTGTTCACTAGAGGCGTGCTGTTGTACAGAGGGTCTCTAGGACTTGCTCGCTCATCTTCTGAAACTGCCCACTACACAGCGACTCCTCGGCTCCCTCCTCCCAACCCCAGCAGTCACCGTTCTCCTTTTGCTTCTGTGAGTCCTCGTGCAAGTGGAACCATGCAGTGTTTGCCCTTCTGTGACCGCTTATTTCCCTTCAGCGGAATATCCTCCAGGTGCATCCATGTCTCCGGGGAGTGTCACTGCAGGGAAAATGAGAAACGGAAGAAGGGAACTGAGGGGGAGTGTGAGGAGCCAGGAAGACGCACCTTGGGGTTGTGCCTCTGGCTTTAGGAAGAACTTCTCCCTGCACTAAACCCCCTGAAGGTGTGAGAAGGTCCTCAATTCTATCTTCTCCCCAGTGCATGAAAACGTTTTGCAAAACAAATGTTGGAAACAAGATGAATTCGTAGAAACAAGAGCTTTCCACAGAAATGAAGACCCGAGCGCACCCAGCTGGGCAGCCTGCTGCTTATGATCAAAAAGGGCTTGCGTGGCGGGTTCCCCTTCAGGTTTAGTATATCAGGACAGCGTGGTTTTCCATCTTTCAGCGATCTCTTGCTTTTTAAGGAAATGGCTAGGATGGGGGGGAACACAGAAATCAAAGGTGTCCAGCCTATTGATCCAAAATCCCAAATAAATCATGAACAGTGGCATCCCCTGGTTCCTAACACACCGCAGAACGGGCACAGTTATCCTCCCCCCTGAGAAGGAACCTTACGCAGTGGTCACACAGCTCGTTCAAGATAGAGCCATAGCTGCAAACCCCGAGTCAGTGGTTGGCATCCCGCGTGTGTCCACTAGGGGACAGTCCTGATTCATGCCTGTGGTCCTGGGATAATTATTAACACCCTCAAATACGCCCCAGGTTTGGACAATCAATTATAGAATCACTCTGGCCAATAAAGACACAGGCTCCTTCTAAATTTCTGCTCCAGAGTGCAAACAGGTGGCTTCCATCCCAAGGCAGAGGCTCTAGCTATACAAGCTGTGCACTGCACAACCCTCAGAGCATCATTCACTTTGTGCCCATTGTAGATGTATTGTGACAGTTTTCCAGTGGGTGGCAGTAAAGCATCTTGTGGGTCAGGGACCTTTGTAATTCTCACAAAATTACCCTGGGGACTAGTAGCAGTGCTTTTCTGAGGTCACCTAGTGATCCAACAGGGCTGCTGAAGCTCCAGCCCTCACATCATCCATCCTGATGGCAGAAAGGAAGAAGGACAAAAAAGGGGATCACAGCTCCTTGATGAAAAGCTTCTTTTAAGGACACTTCATGGGAGTTCCACCCACGTTTCTGTTTATATCTCATTGCCACACTTAGCTGAGCACATGTCGCTCCCAGTGTGTAGGAGTTCTGTCAGTAATGAAGAAAGGGAACATGTGGGAGAAGGGAGGAAACAAGTAGTTGGCCACGCCATGTAACTCCATCTGGTGACTCTGGGTTTAGCAGCACATTTCAGGGACCACCGCATACCTGAATTTAATTGACAACATAGATGCCCTTCTTTTGCCTTCCTGCATTATAGATTTGGTTCTACACCAGCAGCATCTTTGGAGAAGCGGGGATCCCTCCTGAAAATATCCCATACATCACCTTGAGCACGGGCGGCATCGAGACGTTGGCTGCTGTCTTTTCAGTAAGTAAACTGAGGGCCACTCCCGAGAACCTCACAGGGTTGATGGGCACCTCCAAGCAACAAGCAGGCTTGCCTTTAAAAGAGCATGCAACTTTGTCACTGCAGAGGTGCCTGAAATGTAAGGGTTGAACATGCAATCGATCACTCATACTTGACCCATCTAGAGAATATTCTTATCTATCTTTTGCTTCCCTATTATTTTCCTTTAAAAAAAAGAAATAGCTCCCTTCTTTGAACTCTCATCTAGGGGACAATGATGCAGAGTGAGGCATCATCTCTGAGGAGGGCCGTGTGTCCCTGGGAGTCCAGGTCAGAGTCCTGTGAGCAAGGTCTATTGCCATGACTTAAAAAGTGTTTCAGAACCATGAGCTCTCAGCTCACCACCCCCGATCTGTAGTTCTTTGCAAGGGAAGGAAAAGGAGAAAAAGGACTGGAAGTCCATCAGTATCATGGAGAGGGTGACCTTAATAATAAGCAACCATCTTCGGAAGAAGAGATGCCCATAGCTCATCACCTTCCTCAGTCTCCAGTATGCAACATGAACGTTTGCATGGGGGGTGGGGGGGGGGGAGTTGGAGACTTCAGCATCCAGCAGAAATTGCATGGGTTTTGGAATCAGACTGAACCAGATTAGAATCCTGGGGCTGGAGCTGCTTGGCTGTGTGATGTTGGACAATGCACTGTGCCTCTCTGAGCTTTGATTTCTCCTTTCACGAGCTCCTCACGTCCCTTCTACCCTGTAGGTGTGTGGACTGAGCCTCGCCTTTCACACACACGGTACTCGATGGGGTTCCCTTCCAGAAGAAAGAGAAGAGGGTTATGATCAGTGTGACATGGTGTGACCTTGATGGAGTAGTTTGTTTATATCCATTCTCACTCCCTGATTTGACAGCTCTGATACCAGTGCAAACTGGCAGAGGCCTCCTTCCAGTCATGTTTCTGACTCTTTTTCAACACTCTATTGGGCTTCTTGCTCTTAATAGGGTATTTAACAAGAAGCTTTTAAAAATGAATGCCATGAAAGTGCCGAGACGGGTTTCAGTCTCCTTATTCTCCCATTTGCAAACTTTTTATTGGAGAGACTGTTTTTCAGTGTTTCACAATCTGGAAGTTGCATAGAATTCTTGCCTCGAGTTACAGGCTCTACCCAGCTGTTACTAATGGTTACATTGATTAGCAGAAAAGAACAGTCTTGGAATGAAAATGATAGGGAAATTGCAGGGTTGGTTTTGTGAGGGTTTTTGGGAGGAGGGGTGGGGCAAAGTATTTTATTGTTATAAGAAATCAACATGAGCTCATTTGGGTAAATTTGTAAAACTCAGAAAAATGCAAAGAAACAGAGGAAATCACCATGGTATATCTGGTCAGGTGGGTCTCCCTGGCCTAAATTCAAGGTGTCAGTAGGCTGACCAGACGTACCATGTTTCCCCGAAAGTAAGACATCCCCCAAAAATAAGACCTACTTACAGTTTTGCCTCTCGCTGAAATACGTATAAGGCATCCCCCCGAAAATAAGACCTAGCGCATCTTTGGGAGCAAAAATTAATATAAGACACTGTCTTATTTTCGGGGAAACAGGGTAAGACACTGTCTTATTTTCGGGGAAACAGAATACCGTTGTTTTCTGTTCTGTTTAAAACAGGACATAGGGTCAGCCTAATATTTGTCATTTTAAATAAGGCTGTGATGAACACCCTAGCAGTGGGCAGGATTTCACGGGGCTCTCAGACTTTTGATAGTTGAGGAAACCGAGTCTTACAGGATTGGACAGCCAGTGGGTTGGAACCTGTGGGATGGGGGAGAGCTCATACCCAGGGCCCCCACTGCTCCCCAAGACCCTTGGTGCATTTTGTGGGACCTCAGGAAGCCTCGCATCAGTCCTAAGAGTCTAGTTCAGCCTCCCATTTGAGAGAGGCGCAAACACAGCGGGTGCTGATGCTTTCTACTTAGGTCTCCCCGACTCCTCCTTCCGGATCCCACTCTCTGTCTGCCAGATCGTCTTCCTGAAAAGCTGACAATATTTGACAAAGTATTTCTTGGAGGTATTAATCCCAGGAAAGGGGTAAATGACTTCACTCTCCTGGAAGAGGAAGACGGGACCTTTCTAGGGGAAGCTGGGATGGCTCAGCGGGTTGAGCACTCATCTTGCAGCCCCAGGGTCTGAGGATCGAATCCCAGCCCTGGCCCATGCAGACCCATATGCTGAACCGGGGTGTGCTTCCTGTGCAGGAGGCCCCCAGTTCTGTTCACACCTGGGTGAGCTTCCCATGTGGGAGGCCCCTGGCTGGTTCCTGCCCTGCACAGCCCCAAGTCCACCTGTGGAGTGAAACTATATCACAAACTGATGACATGCAACTGTGGAGACTGCTTTTGACCCTCCCTCTTCTCTCTGTCTGTCTGTCTCTCTCTCTCTCTCTGTCATAAGCAATAAACATAAATCCTTAAGAGAGAACCTTTCTAGAATCAGCCCCGGACCCCGCAGCCTCTGGAGTGTCTGCACGCTGCTGCCTTGCAGCTGGGAGCACACATGTTCTAGAGCAGTGGGGACCTCCATGTGGCCAGCAGAGGGAGCAATGGCGTAACAGCCCTGGGGGTGGATTCATTCGTTCATGCATTCACTCACTTGTTCCACATACAGCTATGGTGCATCCGTATCACGCTCCTGCTAGGAGGTCCCCAGTGAAATTGTCACGATCTAGAGAGAAAGATCCAGAATCAGACCCATGTTACATGCAACACTGGGATGAACTGTCCTGTGAGGGTCTCCAGGAGGGCTTCCTGGAGGAGGAGCCCAGGATGCGGAGAGCTGAAGGGCCCACAGGGGTTAGCCAGGTGCAGGGAAGTGAAGCGCATGGGGCAGCCTGTCCCCTGGCCCTGTGAGCATGTCCCCAGTCATCCGCACCCCCTGTCCCAGTCTATCTGCTCAAACAGCTGCACATGCAGAAGAGTCCATTGGAAACTGTCCTTAACCCCTGTCCCGTTTTGAAAGAAAAGAGTGCAGCTCGCTGCTGCCTTCGTTCAGTGCTACATCAACACGCTCTTGGAGGCTGAAGCAAATCTGCCGGCTTTTCAGTGTGAAAGTAAAGTGTAAAAACTGTTCTTGGAGTTATTTCTAAACAGGACCTGTCTCTAATCCTCATGGAACGGAAATGCATATGATGACCAGTATTTAATATTTTTTCCATGCATAGGAATGCTACGTTTTCTAGGACTTGGCATTTTTATCGATCGTGAATTACTACATTTTGTAAATGGAAATTCCTCTGCTGAAAACAGAATGCTTAAATAAGATGTCATTTGTTTCCAAAGGCTATTGAAACACTAGAGCGATGCAAAAATAATCATAAAAGCTAGATATTTCACAGCAGATTGTAGGGGAAGGTGAGGACAGTCTTCTGCGAGTTATCTCGGGGTAAGCGCTGCAGGTGCCAGCGCCGCCGGCCAGTCTTCTGGGGCCAACAGGAAGTGAGTTATAACGGCAGCATTTAAATGGCATCCTTGGAAAGCACTAGGGTGAAATTCAGTACGGGGCTGGGAGTCCGAGATGGGACAATGTGCTGGAAAGAAAGGGCTTTGGCCTTAGGGCCTGGCAGCTGTGAGTTCAAATCCCAGTCGTCCTTTTACCAGCGAGTGGTCCTGGGGAAATTGCCCAAGAGCTCTGAGCTTATTTGCTCGCCTTTCAAATGGATGTAGTAACCGTGTGCACCTGTGGTAGATAGAATACTGCCTCCCACCCTCACAACTGTCCTAGTTCCTAGACACTGATGTTATATAACAGAGGGGCTTTGTAGGTGTGATTACGTTCAGAATGGCGGGGTGGTTAATCCTGGCTTATCTGAGTACCCCAGGGAGTCACGGGGGTCCTTGTAAGTGAAGGAGAGATGAGGAGAGCTCGAGTCAGAAAAAATGGGGTGACAACCACAGAGGGGGGGCCCAAGCCAAGGATGGCAGGGGTCTGGGGTAGCTGCAGAAGGCCAGAGACAGACTGTCCCTGGAGCTTCCGGAAAGAAAGCTCCAGCAACCTGACCCTTGTCCGTGACACCGATTGCAAATTTCCGACCCCCTGAGGGAATAAATGTGTGTCCTTAAGCCACTAAGTCTGTGGTCATCTGGTACTGCAGCCGCAGAAATTGAACCCAGCTCCTTACGGGCTTGTGGAGGCAGAACTCACCATGTCAGGGGGGCCCTGCCCTTTCCAGTTTTTATTACCTTGTCCCCCAAAATATGGACACGGTTTCGTGCAGCCCTGTGAGGCAACTGCCTACAGAGAAGGAACATTCCGATGTTCGTTCATTCGTCTCACTGAGATGTTGACAGTCTCTGGAAACAGCTGTGGGGCTTCATAAAGTTGAGAAAGACGTTTTTGTGCATTTGGTTTGCAATTCATTGTGGCTCCTGGCACCGCTCCTTGGCGCGGGCAGCTGTACACCGTTGCCACCTGGCAGAAACAGCGGTTTCCCACATTGATTTGCTTGGTGCGGCCTGAACGCTCTGGCGAGTGGACATCTTCCAAGCGCCACTGAGGCGTCGCGAGCCTCGAGGGGCGGCGGCCGGGGAGCCTGAGGCTCACTCCGTCCAGAAGCCGAGGGTCTGTGCCTTCTGAAACCCGGGCAAACAGAATTCCCGTGAGTCGTTTGTACTCCTCACTCACCACAGTGAGTTTGTGTGGCTGTCGGTCAGGAATGGACCATGCCATAGGGTTCAAATTTTTTAACAAATACAAAGTCCTGTTGGTTTCTACTGCCTTCAGTCCCTCCACTTCCCAGAAAATTCTTGAGAATTCACTGCTGGGCCTCGAGCCGCCAGACCCAGCACGTGCGGGAGGACAGCATGGGAAGAGGCCACCCAGCACGGCGTGCCGTGTTGGGGTTCTGTGGTCTAATTGCCCTGCGCTGACTGGCTGGGTGACCTGGGCCCAGTCACTTAACCTCTCTGGGCCCCTGTTTTCTCCCAGGGGAAGTGAGAATAATACCAGATCTGTACCTCCACCGGTGTTTTCACAAGAATTAGACACTAATGCCCCATGCTTGGCAGAGAGTGGGTACTCAATAAAGGTTAATTATTGTCATGGGTTGCATTGTGTTCCCACAGAATTCATAGGCTAGACTTCTAACTCCCAGAACCTCAGAATGGAACCTGGTTTGGAAACAGGGTCATTGCAGATGTAATTAGTTAGCTCGGGGCCCTTGTGGAGCAGGGTGGGCCCCTAACCCAATAGGACTGGGGTCCTTATGCAAAGGGGGAACTTGGGCACACACACACACACACACACGTGTGCAGATGTGGTCACGCTGCAAAGCCAAGGAGCTCTCAGAAGCTGAGAGGCCTAGAACAGACCCTCCCCTCCCCCTCTGGAGGGAGGGGGGCCCTGTGTGCACATTGATCTTGGACTTCCGGCCTCCAGAACTGTGGGACAAGAAATGCCTGTTGCTTAAGCCTGTCTGAGATCCTCGCAAACTAATAAATTGCTGTAATAACACGATTGCTAATATTCCCAAAGAGAACCGACCCTATGAGAGTGCTGCGAAAAATAGCTGCCTCCCCAAAACTTAGAAGATGAAACTGGGCCAGCGCGTCTCCCCTCCACATCCAGCAAATGCTAGTGTAGGTGCGTGGGGTGCGTCCGTGGACAGAAGAGACAAAGGCCTTGCCCTGGAGAAGATGTGTTCCTGGGGGGCGAGGGGGAGACAGATAATGAGCAAGCACCCAAGTGAGCCCGCTGTGCGGGCGCTCAGAGGTGAAGAACGCTGGGAGGAACCGGGGTGACTGAAAAGAGGACTGGGAGGTGGGTTAGGTCGCGTCTTATATAGTATGGTCAGGCCCAGGGTGAGGGCGTCGTCACCCAGAGATCTGGGGAAGAACGTTCCAGGCAGAGGGCCCAGCAAGAAGAAAGGCGGGCATTAGCCAGACCCCGGCAGGGATGAGACAGCACAGTGACCGCGTGTGTTGCAGGGCAGGTGAATGCGGAGCAGTGACCTTCGGTAGAGGGACACAGCCAGCCACAAGGAAGCCGGGGGCCAACACCCTGGCCCCACTCTCTTCCTTCTGATTTCCTCCTGGTGCCCCATTTGCTGACACCCCTGGAGGCAGAGGGCGAGGGGCCTGTTGATATGACCCTGTGGGTCCTTCTCTAGGACACGAGCAGGTGCAGGTGGGTGTGGGGGGGTGCACAGAGGATGTGCAGGGCCTCACCCAACAGGCTGGTCCTGCCTCATAACCATCATTGCCTCTCAAGCTGTGGCTCTGGAGAACGTCACCGTCCTGTCTCAGGTCACAGCCATCCTTTAACATGACCTCGTTGCTGGCTGGTTCTCAGCACCGTGCTCCCCTGCTGCTAGAAGTGCAGTAACCACCATCTCCCTTTGACCCTGACCTAGGGCTTGGTCATCGAGCGCCTGGGACGGAGACCGCTCCTCATCGGCGGCTTTGGGCTCATGGCTCTCTTCTTCGGGATCCTCACGGTCACGCTGACGCTGCAGGTGAGAGGATGTGCTGGCCACACCTTGCGGGAGGTCTGGGTGCCCAGCGCTGGCTGCCAGCCTCACTGCTCCGGGACCTCTGGCCTGGGCAGCAGGCACTGTCTACAGACCCCTCTTGTGATGTGACCTCCCCAGGGCGTCTCCGCCCGGAGGCTGCTGGGGAGCAGGGCTGAGTGACGGGTTCCTGGCCTGGGGAATGAGACACCAGACTTCTGGTCCTGTTGCTGCTACCAATGAGCTCCGTGATCTTGGGCAAGATACACCCCCTCCCTGAGCCTCAGTTTACCCATTTATGGACTAGAAGAGATGACGCCTAAGATGACTGAGGCAATTGTGCAGTTGTCACCTCATTGGCTGGCAGATCCCAGCAGGGGCTCTAGATCCAGAACTCCTGAGGGTGAGTCCTGCCCACCCACCCCCAGCCAGTCACTTCCCTTTCTGCACCTCATGGCTGTAAAACAGGCAGCTGCAATGGCTTAGGGGCTGTCATTATCCCCCGTGTTATCGACGCTGCCACTGGGACTCAGAGACGTGCAGTGGCCTGTCTAAGGGCATGCAGACAGCTGGGGGGTGTGGCCTGGGGTGGGAGCACAGGTCCTCCACGTACCTGCCCCTCACCTGCTCTCCGGCAGGACCGCGCCCCCTGGATCCCTTATCTGAGCATCGTGTGCATTCTGGCCATCATCGCGTCCTTCTGCAGTGGCCCAGGTAAGGTGACCCCTTGCGCCCCCTGGCCTGGGGGCTCGCAGCTCCACCAAGGTAGTGGGGTGTCCGGGGCCCAAGGAGGGGCAAGGCCTGACTGGGAATGCGAGAGAGTGCCCCACCTGCTAAGCATAGCGAGTGCTTTTGTTTCCATGCCGTGGATAGTGGGTGATGCACTCACCCAGAGGTGCATGGGGGATAATGCACAACAGCTAACAGGGTGACAGCCAGCACTCCAGTCTTCTTGGCCATGTTGGGGTGCATTCTGGTCTAGACAACATATGCGATCTCTAACAAAACAACAACAACAAAAAAAAACACACACACACACAGAGTGTCATCTACAAGCAGGAACTACTTTATCCATGAAACGTCTCCATTTTGAACTTTGACACAGACGTTTTCTAGCAGTTTGTGCCCTGAGCTACAGGTTCTGATCTAAATAGCAGGGATAGCCCACTAAAAGCATTTTATACAAAAGGACTTGCTTATCTCGCTGCTAGTAAATACCATCTTGAGGCTGGGTTTGCAGATTTACAAGCAAAGTGGCCCTGATCATGCTTTTTCTTATTTCCTTGTCCCAGATATAGACGTTACAGTGCAGCTGCTAAACCTTTACTTCCCAAAGTAATTTTATTCCCACTTTATAGATTTTTAAAAAATGAAAGAACAGATTGATTGAGTCATTTTCCCCAAGTCACACAGCAAAGAGACAAGTGATGGACTTGAATCTGCACCATCTTGTCCGAGGGCCTGCCATCTTAGCTGCCCTCTATCTCCGGACACAGACAAGGCTCACTGTCTGTTTGCCACAAATGGAGCGGAACTGGGTGCACCTTGAAATTGACCTTGCGAAGCCGGCACAGAGAATTCGCGATCTGAGGGGAGGGTTCTGCTCTGACCTTTGCTGGATGCGTCTCCTGTGGGTCATCATAGGTCAGGTCTGTTTGTGTCTATGTGGAAAGATAGGATTTGACATTCATATTCAGTTGTCAGATTGCCTTGGCTGATGGTGAATGCAGAGCATTTTGATTTTTTTGTGCTTTTCTGCTGTTGCTGCTTCAGATATTATCTGCATGCAGAAGTCGGGAGTGGCCGTTCATTCTTTGTCTGTTAAAGTCACAGACACCTAAGTCACAGCCCTTAGGCTGTGCTGACACACACAGTTTCCCAGTGAACTGAGGCACAACCGAATATGAGGACAATTTCGGAGCTGGGGGAGGACCTCAGAGCTCATTTGGCAGATGAGGAAATGTGCTGAGGAGCTGGACTGCATGAGAACTCAGACATCCCAACTTGGGAAAAGAACATAAAAAAGTATTCATTGGAAGTGTAAGTCCCATCCGCTGTCTTCCTGCCAGGAATTCCTCCAACCTCCAATGATTGCTTCCATTCCTGGGCAGCTCACTTCATAAAATAGACAATTCTATAGCCCAGGGGTCAGCAAACAATGGCCATGGGCCACATCCAGCCCATGGTCTATTCTGTGGGACCCACAAGCAAAGAATAGGTTTTACATTTTAAAGAGAAAGACAGGAGAATGAGAGGCGGAGACTACGCATGGGCTGGAAAGCCTGCTAGAGTTCCTCTCTGACCTTTTACAGAGAGTGTGTGGCCGGCTGTAGTCCCCCGAGGCTGACATTTGGAAGATGGGGAGAGTGCTAGTTTGTGAGGCAGGGAAAGAGGGGTTTTCGGGCAGCAGGAGCAGCCTTTGAAAACACGGAATGTAAAAAGAGGTCAATGCCAAAGGAACCACGTGTGAGCCCACAGAGTGAGCGCAGCGGGCCTCGCGTGCTGCTGAATCTGCTCAGAAGCTCCTGATAATACCGATGCCCAGGACGCATCTCGGGCCGGCCAAGGCGTCACCCGGGGGCGGGAGCTGGCTTCACGTTTTCCAACAAGCAGCCACATTTGAGAAGCCCTGGGCTGCAGCCATGTTTTTCAGCCCCGGCTGGGGACAGTGCCGCCACCTGGAGATGCAGGGCTTCGGGAAGGAGCGAGTTGCATCACCTAACACTTAATACCAAACAGATGGGTGGCAGGCGGATGGTGCGCATCCCGCTAACTCGGGAAGACCAAGGGGAGCTTTAAAAATTAATAGGCTGGTCTTCCCTCAGCTGAACACCTGTTCAGCACTGGGCACTTCATCACAGCCACCTGATCCTCACAGCATCCTCAGGGGAGGCCGCCTACCCTCATGGGGACAGCTGGGTTCTGCCTACATCTCAGGGCACGAAGTCAGCACAGCCTGGATTTGAACCCACGTCTACCAGATTCTGACGTTGCACACTTCTTGCCCGTCCCAATGCTGAGCTTTCCTTCTTTTCGCTTCCCCCTGGCCCACGGCAGGGTTTGTGCGTGAGCGTGTCTCCTGACACGAGAACAGGAACATAGGGCAGAGTTCTTTACGCTTTTCGGCAGGGCTCTCTCCAGAAAGGACGGCCCCTCAGAGGCGGTCCCAGCAAACGCTGTGCTGAGGAAGGACAGCAGCCCTCAGGTGTCAGTCTAGAAGCCGGGGCTCCTGCCAAAATGCAGGTTTGAGATCTCTGGCCCCTCAGCTGCTGGGATCAGTGACCGGTGCTTCTAGGGTTTTCTGTCTCCCTCACAGCGGTGCCTGGGGCGAGCCCTGGGAACCTGGCAGAGCAATGTGTCACTTAGCTGTCCCTTGCACCCACTGAGCTGGTGGCAGTGTGAGTCTCTGTCTGGGTGTGTCATGTCCCAGGGCTGCTCAGAGCACCACAGCCAGGGGGCTTCTCACAGTCGGGGGGCTCAGAGGCCCTGCGTGAAGGGGTGGGCAGCGCCTGTTCTCCTCTGGGGAGAAGATATCCACGCCTCCCTCCTCACTGTGGCGGCTGCTGGTGGTCCTTGACTTGTGACCACATCACTCCAGGCTGCCCCCAGCCTCACGTTGCCTTCTCCTCCATGGGTCTGTCCCTCTGCCTCCCTTTTTCTAAGGATACATATGATGACAGTCCAGGACAAGCGCCTCCTCTGAAGGTCCTTAAATGAGTCACATTTGCAACATCTCTTTGGTCGTAGAAGGTCACATATTCTCAGGTTCTGGGCATTCAGCCCAGATCTTTGGGGGCCGGGGGGCAGCATTGCAGGTTATGATCGCATTCCCTAAGGCTCAAACACAGGAGGTAGCTGGGGGTAGTTGGAACACGGGCAAGGGAGTGGTCCAGGGGCTGGGTGTGTCACAGGGCCGCTCTGGGCACGAGCAGAGGGAACTACGACATAGGCAGGACCAGTTCAGACCTTGCCCTGTGTCCTCAACTTGCACAGTGGTTGCATTCGTTTGCTCCGACCACCATAGACATGTATTTCCTCACGGTCCTGGAGGCTGGAAGTCTAAGGTCAAGGTGTGGGCGGGGTTAGTTTCTCCTGAGGCCTCTCCTTGGCATGCATAGATGGGCATCGGGTGTCTTCTCCCTGCATCTTCATGTGGTCATCCCACGGTGTGTGTCTGTGTCCTAGTCGCCTCTTCTTATAAGGAGATCAGTCACGTTGCGTTAGGACCCGCCCATACGACCTTGTATTACCTTAATCACCTTTTTTTTTCTTTCCACTTCCAACTATTTATTATTTGTATGTCAGAAAACCTTCCTGACCCACAGTTTCTTTCTTTCTTTTTTTATTGTTAAATTTATTGGGGTGACATCGATTGGTAACAATTAGTTTCCAGATGCACAAGTCCACATCACATCATCTATGCATCACATTATGTGCCCACCACCCAGAATCAGCTCCCCTTCCATCACCATATAACCGGTGCCCACTCCCACCTCCCACCACAACTCTCCCTCCTCCCTCCCCCCCACCCCAGGTAACCACCAAACCATTGAGTGTGTCCATAATGCTGGTGCCCTCTCCCACCTCCCCTCCCTCTCTCCCTCCCCCCTCCTCCCCTTCCCTCAGGCAATCACCAAGTTATTGGGTGTGTCCATAGGTCTCTGTGTCTGTTACTTTCAGTTTTATATTCCACCTATAAGTGAGGTCACATGTTTCCTGATCCTTTCAATCTGACTGATTTTGCTTAATAAGATGGTCTCTAGGTCCATTAATCACCTTTTAAAAGATCCAGTCTCCCAGTAGAGTCCCATTTTGAAGTCCTGGGGGTTCGGATTTGAAAATGGGAAGCAAGGGAGCAGCATGAAGACATGAAGAGTGGCCCAGCGGAACAGTAGGGGGTGCATTTTAACTAAGCTTGTAGGAAAGGACCTCTCTGAACAGGGGAAAGCGCTGCCCAGTCAGGAACTGAGCTATGCTAACGCCCACAGGAAACTCTCCCAGGCAGGGCACTGGCTGAGACAGGAACCTACCTTCATGGCATGTTCTAGAACAGTGCTGCCTATTATATGATTCAGGCCCCATGTAGAATGTTAGGTTTGCTAGTAGCCACGCTAGAAAGGTAAGAAAAGAAACAGGCAAAACTACTTTGATGGTTCGGCCCCATCTGTCCCAAACAGCATCATTTCCGCATGCAGTCGTGATATAAGATGTGTTCGTGGGCGTTTAAAATTTCTTTTTTTTTTCCCAGTTAAGTCTTTGTGGGGGGTTTTGTTTGTTTGTTTGTTTTTTGTTTGTTTGTTTTATTGTTTTTGACACAGAGAGAGAGCAATACAGAAGCAGAGACAGAGAGAAGGGGAGGGCCCAGAGCAGTCTCCATAGTTGCACATCATCAGTTTTCCCACATAGTTTCATTCCACAGGTGGGCGGGGCTGCACAGGGCAGGCACTGGGCCGGGGTCTCGCCCTGGTGAGAACTGAACTGGGGGCACTCCCCAGTTCCGCATGTGGGTCCACATGGGCCGGGGCCGGGATTCGATCCTCGGGCTCTGGGGCTGCAAAGTGAGCGCTTAACCCGCTGAGCCATCCCGGCTTCCCCCCAGGTTAAGTCTTTGAAGCCATTGTGCAGTTTACACTTAGAGCACATCTCAGCTGTGACCACATGCCTGGGGCCAACCAGGCAGTTGTGGGGACACTGTGGAGACACGTGGCTGGAGCGAGAGCCGGTCAGGGCGCAGGAGGACCCGGCCCGGAGGCACGGTCAGGGTTAAGCCCAGGCTCCCGAGGCAGCAAGAGACTGCTGCGGTGGCTAATCAGAGGACTGACCTAGTTTGCCTTCTCATTCAAATGATCCCTTTGGCTGCTGTGTGGATAAGAGACTGGAGGAGGTATGCCCCAAATGTCCCCAGAGAGTGGCTCAGAGACCAGTCATCCAATAACGATGATGACGGTAACAACAGTAAGAATACAACAGGAATAAGCAGCCACTTTCACCTCCATCACCCTGTTGGATCAGACAAGGAAACTGGGGCTCAGAGAGTAAGGGATTGGCCCCACACATCACAGCAAGGACTGGGGCCTGTCCCCTGTGCCAAAGCCCCTCCCCCACGCCCTAGGAATCCCTGGCTAGAGGCAGGGGGGTCCCAGGCCAGGCACTGGGCTGTGCCTAATTGCTCCAAATTCCATCCTTTCCTCTGGGAACCACATGCTTTGAAATGCTCTGCTTGCCAAGATGGCGAAGCATGGGTCCTGGGCCGGACTCCTGCCACCCCGCTTTCCTGTAGGGGCCTGGACCTGCCTCGTCCACCTGTGGTAGCAGGTCATCAAAGAGGCCACCCTCTTCCACGTGTTTCCTCCTCCATTGTCTGCAAAGAGGACAGGAAACATGCCCCTGCACAATGGCACCAAGGGAAAGGCATGGGCGTGGGGTCAGATGAGGCTACCGGTAAGCTTCTGTGACTTGTGACATCCATGGAAGGCCACTTAGCTTTCCTAAGCTGCTGACACTCACAGCCTCCTCCTTCTCATGTGACAAGGACCATTCAGGGACACGCACCGTGCCTGGCACACAGAAGGTGCTTGGTGACTTAACGTCCTCCTTGGCCTCCCTCCCATTCTTAAAACAGATTTAAATACAGCACATGCCTTGTTGCAGAGCATGGAAGAACAGGGTTTGTCAGTCTTGGCACTGCGGGTGTTTGGGGACGGATAATCCTTCAGGGGGCAGGTGCTGGCGGCAGGGCCCTCCGCTGTGGGTAACACCCTGCCCTGGCTCTGCCTGCAGGCGGCATCCCGTTTGTCCTGACCGGCGAGTTCTTCCAGCAATCCCAGCGGCCTGCGGCCTTCATCGTCGCGGGCACCATCAACTGGCTCTCCAACTTCACCGTGGGGCTCCTCTTCCCCTTCATCCAGGTATGGCTGACCGGGCGCTCTTGTGCATGGGCTTCCTCTGGCTTGGCACCCCTCAGACGGAGGGGCAATTGGTAGAGCAGAAGCCGATCCATTCTCTCAACTGCAAACTCCTGCCGTGAGCCTTGGGAAGGGAGAAATGCCCTTTAACCAAAACCCATAGCCCTCGTTCTCCTTCCCGCCCCTTCCGGGAGTTTCTCCTAAACGCTAAGGGCTGCGTCAGAGGCCGTGGGCTTCCCGTCGTTGAGGGTACGCAAGGAAACCTAGGTTAGAATCCGAGGCCCATGACCTCATCATCTTCGGGGCAGGCTCATCACTGTGTCAGACCGTCATATACCGCATAACGACGTGTGGCCGAAATCACCTTCATTCCAAGGGGCTCACGTCCAGCAGGGCGCCCACCCAGACTGGAGACCCCAGGAGCCTCGTAAAGAGCACGGGCAGGTGGGCTGGGAGAGCCGGAGGGAGCTCCCATCTCAGAGCCCTGCTCTGCAGGAACAAGACTGGTTAGTGCAGCAAGGGATGGAATGCGGGCGGGGCTGCGTGTATGAAGGGAAACCCCATCGAGTGCCTGAGTCCCCTTCGTACATCTCTACCAAGGAGTCACCAAGCCTCCCCTTGGAGTCCTCTGGAAACAGCGGTCTCAGGGCCGCTGAAGGAGGGGCGATTCCAACATTATAAATGCAATTCTTAGAGTGTGCTTCCATATACGGGTCAAGATAATGCATCTGTGAACATGAACTTCTGTATCTGTCTCCAGAGCAAGGTGACTAGAGCCCGCAGGCCGAGCACTAAGCTACGTTGTGTCCAGATGAGTGGCATAAGGCCTGGCCATTACCGAATGAACACTGGGTGGGGTGGGAGCAAACATCTGTCCAGGACCCACAGTGGGACATGGGACACTCTTGATTGTGTTCTATAGGGAATAACACTGAGTGTCATGACTGGGCCAAGATCACACTGGTACCAAAGAGTAGGGTCAACAAACTCAAGAACCATTTAGATTTCAAAATGCACAGTTTCGCTCATTGACCCACCCATTTGTCCCATAAACCCTTGCTGAGTTCCTACAGCAGGTGCTGAGAGCACGCTGGTGGTGATGGGCGGTGGGAGAGGGGCAGACGTGAACCCACGGGGTGGGCCTCCCAGGCAGAGCATGAGCCGTCCTACAACACAGCGTGCATGAAATTGTAGCAGCTGTCACAAGAGGAGCTGGTGACTCCCAACTATAGGGGTCAGCCCAGGAGGTACGAAGCTCAGCTTGGTGGTCATGGGACAAGGTCTTGATCTGTCAGAAACCCATGCAGCATGCAAGGGGACATGCTGAGTGCCAAGTCAGCCATATCTCATTTCATCTTCGAAACAATATGTGGCTAGGAATGAGGAAACTTCAATCAGTGGATTGCAGTTCCGTCCTCAGCGGCCCATCTTAAGTGTTGACACAATGGGTAAATAATGGAGCCGGGATTTGAGTCCTGTCCAGTTGGCCTTGGAGGCCGTACTCTCTTCCTCCACGTTGCTCGTGGAGTCTTTGTGGACACGTGGAAGACACACACATTCAGAGCTAAGCGCTCCTGAGGGCGGGGCATTTACTCATCCAGAACCGCTCTATGTACTTTAATGAATAGCTCCCTTAATCCCAGCAACCCACCCTGTACCAACCATTATCATTCTCGTTTTACAGCTATGGAAATTGAGGCACAAAGAGCCTCCACTTTAGTAGAGGGTGGATCTGGGTGTGATCCAGAGATCAAGCTCTTCAGCACTATGGCATATTCCAAAAAATAAATGTCAAAGCCAAGAATAGCATACGGCGGATGAAAATCAAGCTATTGCTCCTTGTGAAGTATCATTCGAAGACAGTGTCACCTTATCTTTAGATCAATAGACATTTATTGCATGAAAAAGACACAGCCCTGACAGCTGGGAGCTGTGGTCTTTTACTTGACAAACATTCATTGAGAAGCTCCCTGGCCGGGCATTGTGTAAGCCACAGAGCTGACTGAGTCAGAGAAGCTGAAGGTCATCGCAGTGCACACGTTAGGTGTTGTAATCAGGACACACACAATCGAGTGATTGCATTCGATGTTCCTCTTCTTTCGAGTCTCTCTTATTTGTATAAGGCTGTAGCAGAGGATTAATCCATGGGGTACAACTTTTGCATATTAGGGGGGGAAGTGAGGTTATCTTGGCCTCATCTTTGCTCTGTACTTTTCTTGTGAACTGGAGAATTTCACTTGCTTTGGCATCATACTTCTCTCCTATGTATATTGGGAGCAGGGAGAACGTGGTCATGGTAAGTAGGAATCTAAGATAAGGGTCAGTAGCATTACATTTTGCTTTCATGGTGATTACTTTTTATATGTAATTTTTTTTTTCCAAAAAAAAAAAAAATCAAGACTGATACTTCCACATCTTCACTGGGGTTTGATGCTCATTTATTCATGTATAAGGCATGTTGGCCTATAGAGCCAACGTCACACATGCATAGTTTTACACAGGAGTGTTGGTTTATGTATGAGAAGCTACAAAATCTGTGCAGCGGTGGTTTTGCAGCCATTTCAGTGACTGTCTCTGTGCTGTTTGTCCTGCTTTCCACAGAAAAGTCTAGACACCTACTGCTTCCTGGTCTTCGCCGCCATCTGCTTTGCGGGGGCTGTCTATTTACATTTTATCCTGCCTGAGACCAAAAACAGAACCTATGCCGAAATCAGCCAGGCATTCGCCAAGAGGAACAAGGCATACCCCCCAGAGGACAAAGGTGACTCAGCTGTAACTGACGATCAGACCAGCAGGCAGCCTGAACTGGACCCCTCCTCCACCTTGGACCATTATGTCAAAAACAGAGTTGTCTAAATGCCTGGCCTCACCATTTCAGGCAACCAAAAGATTCCCCTACCCACTTAACGTTATTAATTATTTAAAAATAAACCTTTGCTAATCTAACATCGCAACCATGTGGACTTTATTTATAGCTGAGTCCTCCAAACTCTTCCGGAAGCTGGACGAAATTGCCCTGTGTTTTGGTAGACCAAACATTCTTTTATATCGTAGATCGGTGGTCTGCCTTCTTTATGACGTAGCCCCTGGATTCAAAGTGAAACTGAGGAAGTAGCATTTGAATGCTTTCTCAAAGGAAAATGATGTGATATGACAAAAGACTCAATGGACTAGAAGCTGCAAGCTGAGGTTCCAGCCCCGGCTCTACCATAAGTAGCCTTGAACTGCCTCCACCTAGACCCTGGATCCTAAGTGGACCCTTGGCATTGGTTCTGGGTAAAGGTGTCCAGAATTGGGTGGAAAGACTCTTCGTCCCTCCTCATAAATACCTGTCCCCAAGCTTTGGCTCTGCCCTGTGGCTCTCAGACTCAGGCAGGCCTGATACCAGCCCACCACCCATGTTCTTCTGCCTTCCCCAGGCTGGGTCCCATGGGGCTCAACCTCCAGCCCTGAAACATCGTCACCTCAGAGAAGCAGATGAGCCACAGCGCGCAGAAAGGGGACCGATATGCGGAAGACCAGAGAGGCAAAAAGTAACTTCGCAGTAGGTGGGGCAGGCGTGACAAATTGAACTCTGCTCAATTGGGGAAGCAATGTTAAGAAAGATTCTGAAGCTAAACCCAGGCTATTGTGGGAAAGAAGGGTGTGATCGATTAGTGATGTCTGCCAATGGTGCAGGAGGGAGCGTCACCCATGTGCCTCATGTTCGCCGATCCTAGAAGACATTTCACTGAGAGGCGGTGTATTAGTCAGGGTCTGCAGAGGAGCAACATGCAGGCACACCTAGCAGACATTGCAGCTTCTTCCAGATGACCACAGTAAAGCAAGTATCACGGTAAAGTGGGCCACACAGATCTTTCGGTTTCCCAGTGCATGTGAAAGTCATGGTTACCCGTATTTTCCGGCGTATAAGACGACCGGGCGTATAAGACGACCCCCTAATTTTACAGTTAAAGCATAGGTTTAGGCCTATATTCGCTGTATAAGACTACAGCCTCGGAAGTGGGGGGTCTTATACAGCAAATATAGGCCTAAACCTATGTTTTAACTGTAAAATTAGGGGGTCATCTTATACGCCCGGTCGTCTTATACGCCGGAAAATACGGTATACTCTAGTGTAGTCTATTAAGTGTGCAATAGCGTTATGTCTTTAAAAGAGCAATATATGTACCTTAATTTAAAAATGCGTTATTGTTAAAAGATGCCAGTCTTCATCTGAGCCTTCGGCGAGTTGTAGTCCTTTTGCTGATGGAGGTCTTGTCTCAACATTGATGGCTGCTGACATACCAGGGTGATTTGCTGAAGGCTGGGGTGGCCATAGCAATTTCTTCAAGTAAGACGACAATGCAGGTAGCTGCCCCGATGGACTCTTCCTGCGGTTTCTCCAGAGCACGTGATGCCACGTGCTAGAACTTGTTTCAAAATCAGAGTCAATCCCCTCAAACCCTGACCCTGCTTTATCAACTCAGTTAACGTCATACTCTAAATCCTTCGCCATCATTTCAGCAGCTTCTTTACCGGGGAAAATGCACCAGTAGACTTGCTCTGACACAGGGTTGCCACACACCTTCAGTTCGTAGAAGACGCAATGGTTCTGCAGCACAATCAAATGAGGTATGCCTGGATGTGACTCAACCACTGTCGCCACCAGACTAGCCATTCCTTAGACTACACGCCTTGGCTGCTTCTTCTCACAGTCATCTTAAAGAACTTCTCTCTTCCTCCTTTCCTCAGAATCCTGAGAGAGCCGACTTTTAATCTCACACATGCAACACCTTCTAGTTTCTTTCTGGTATATACTGGGCATCGGCAAAACGAGGAGCAAATGAAAGAACACAGATGCAGTGACAGGAGTTCTGGCCACACATCCGAGACCATGACCTTGCAGGTCATACCCTGGGAGTGCAGAGCAATGGGCAGCGAGGACCCTGGGTCTGGGCTTCCTGGAGCTGAGCTGTCCTAACCGCCCTAAACTGCCCAGCAACAGCCTTGGTTTCAGAGAGTCAAAACCTCTGTCTTGTTTACGCTACTCTCATTTGGGGTTTCTCTGACTCACGACTAAACCTGCACGCAATCCATACAGGTCGTGACAGGAAAGAACCCCAGGCAGATGAGAAGACGTGAAGCAAATTCAATTCTTTAGACACTCAGTGAGTTTCTCCAGGTTAAGGGAGCGTGAGATTCGTCGTCTGGGATTATCTGGGCGGCGTTGCTGCGGACTTGGAGCTGTCTGTGGTGCTGACCTGCGTTTTCTGCCTAACAAGACTCATCTCCCTTCAAGTTTGCAAAATGCTTTCACGCGATGGCCGTCGATGCTGGAGAAAAGCTGTGAAGTAAGTACTGTTGGGTTCGTTTCATTTGACTAAACCCTGTTCTCCCAGCTCCAAGACGAGCCAAGTTCAATACTCCCATCACTGCACTGTAGTACCTGAGAAACTGGACCCCAGGTCCTCATGTCTGGAACAATGACACATATGTGTCCTTACCTGTATGTGCCACATCCATACATCGATCCCTCCCACTGTGACAACCCGAGGTGGATTGTTGCACCAATGGCCCTGGTGACACACGCCTCCTGGCCCTGTGTAATCAATCCCCTACCACATTGAGTCTGGACTCGGCCATGCCGTTTTCTGTGGCCAACGAGGCATCAGAAAACGTGGCCCAAGTGCACATAAGCACTTGTGCTCTGGGGCTGTCCCTCACACAAGGCCAAGGCCATCATGTGAGGAGACCCGGTCCAGCCTCCTAGGTGATGAAGGCCCCATAGAGGGAGAGGCCCAGGCGTCCTCACTGCCCCAGCCAAGCCCACCACATGCAGCTGTATGAGAGCGTGCCCAAGAAAGCAGCAGAATCACCCAGCCAATTCACGGGATCGCAAGAAGTAATACGTTTCTGTTGCGTTAAGCTGACCAGCTTGGGCACGGTTTGTATAGACAGCGGGTACAGACCCATTATTCTGGGTTATGTTCTCTCATTATTCACTGAGTTGTGGAGCACTGCCCAGAGCCCGTACCTGAAACAAGAACAACCAACATCCTCTCGTGGTGGACTCTACTTCATTCATCCCATTAGCATTTGTTGAGCACCTGCTCTACACCTATATTAGGTAACTGGGATGCAAAAACGAATGAAGCCAATCTCTTCCTTCAAGAGACTGCGATGTTCGGCAAGACAAAGCACTGATAGTCAGCACAAGATGGGTGGTCCCTCAGGGAAGAAGAGCTTCTCCTTCTCTTAACTTGGATAACTTCTGTTCACCGTTAAAGGCTCTGCCGAGACTCTCCTGCATCTAGAACTCTTGCTGTGGCATCCGTCATGGCTGAGTGTTTTGATTTCCTACAGAAGGCTGTGGTCACCTTTACTGAGGATTTGTTACTTCATTAGCACTGTGGTGATCTTTTTTTTACTTGGTTGTCTCCCCTACTAGACTCTGAGATCCTACAAGAAATGGCTGGTTCATCTCAGGACTCCCATGTTCTTGGTAAGTGCCCATTCCGTACTTGTTGAACAAATAAACGCCACAATGCAGAGATGAAGCGGGTGTGATGGGACCTCCAAGGAGACAATGACTGGCTTGGGCTGATTAGGAGAGATGCTTCTGAGTGGTAGCAAGGGAGCTGCCACTCACGTGCAGTTAGGATTTCATCAAACCCAGGAGGGGAGGAGGAAGACTTGGAGACAAAACGTAAATGACATGGGACCAGCAAATGAAGGGAATCGCAGGTTGCTGGTCTGGCTACAAGGGTAAGAGTGGGAGAGCAGGCTGCTGAGGCTTTGGTCTAGACTGATCAATCACAAATGTGGCACCAACACCACTTGCTAAATATGCCTGAGACCAGGCCTGCCCCCACCTTCCAACGATGGCTGCACATAGATAGGTCTAAACAGAAAACACCCTATTCTAATACTACCTCTTACTTGAATAAATGATGGGACTCTGGGAGGTCAGAGCATGACAGTCAAGCTTCTTCTCATTTTGCTTCCACTGAACATTCACTAGCTGGTTGTGAAGCCCAACAGATGGAGATCGCGTTGAGTGACGGGAATCCGGCAGCTGCTCACAGACTCAGACACTTGCTGTAATTTACACTATAACATGGGCATAATTATCTTGGTCAGAATCGCTTCCGCTGGCAAATTTGTACATTAAGTCAAGTAAATTTCCTCTGATTAAGTCACAGCACTGGAGACTGCAGGCTTGGAAGTGATAAAGGCGAAGGAAGGAAAGAGTGTGGATCCTCAGCAGGCAGTGTGGGTGGTGAGGACGGGCAGTGTTTCAGAAGTGAGTTGCAAGCCCAGACCTCCAGCAGCTCTATCTACAGAACCCATGAATTGAGAGCTGGCACATCTCAGCTACTCGCTAGCTCACCATTGGCCACATTGAGAATGCTGTATTCCGTGTAAGATCTAGAAGCAAAAAGAACATTTAAAGAAGGCGTTTTCAGTGGTAGGAGCAGACACTTACTTCATCAATGGGTTTAGAGCTTTATTCTATGTGTGAAAATAAAAAGAAATATTTTTGTTCTGAAACCATTAGATGTTTTCACGCATATGATCCCCTTTGGTTCTCACATAGAGACTATAAAGTGAGCTTGCACACTCTCATAATGTCCATTTATTGTTCTCCTTGGAATTTAACACAATTCTAACTAAATAGCCTGGGTTGGATTGGGGACACCGTATATGTCAAATTACCTGCTAAATCTCTAGCAGTTACTACAGTTCCTTGTACGTAGTAAGTACTAAATAGAGAGCTGCTGAGTGAATACGTTGTGAATAAGACAACTTTTTGAAACCAGAGAATTCTTTTTCAAAGATTTATTTTATTGTTTTTAACAGAGACAGAGAGAAGGGGGAGGGCCCAGAGCCGTCTCCATAGTTGTGCGTCATCATTTTTTGACATGGTTTCACTCCACACAGGTGGGTGAGCGACATGCAGAGTGGGAACCGGGCCAGGGGCCTCCCGCATGGGAAGCATGCCCCGTGAGCTAGGGGCCAAACCGGGGCCCTCCGCTGTGGGAAGCTCACTCCAGTTCAGCATATGGAGCTGGGACTCCATCCTCAGAGCCTGGGGCTGCAAAGTGAGGGTTCAACCTGCGGAGCCATCCCGTCTTCCCCAAAACCAGAGAATTTTGACAGCTATAGAAACTAAATTTAAAGATATTAGAAATCACCAGACCAGTAAAACTTGACTGAAACCTAATGGCGTAGAACACACTGGAAAGTAGATGTGTATCAGTTAGCACTCTTCCCATCATAGGCGACAAACTCCAATGCATGCTAGCTTAACATTAGAAAGGGAAGTTTTTTGTTTGCTTAACTAGGAAGTCCAGTAATGCAACCAGCTTAAGTCTTGGCTGGATTCAGAGGCTCAAATAATGTCCTTTGCCGTTGCAGCTCTGTCTACAACATCTATCTCATGGTCTCTCCGGGCTCTGCTCGGCATTTTCTACTTAAGTTTGTTAATATGGCAACTTTACGTGGCATCAGCCTTGTGCCTTCACAGCATGGCCACCCAGTGGGGCAACAGGGGGAATCTTTCTCCCAGTGTATTATTATCTATTGCTGTGGAACAAAACGCCCCCAAATTTAGTGGCTTAAAAGAATGGTCCCGTTTCTGCTCACAATCCTATGGGCGAGTGTACTAGGGGGGTTGCTGGATCCACGTGGTGTTGCCTAGATTCAGTTGGGCATGTGCAGCCAGGTGGTACCATCTTGGGGTTGGACAGCCTCGTTCACATGTCAAGGGCCTCCCCTGGGACGGCTACAGCAGCTGGGGTGTGTGGGCCCCTCCCTACATGGTCTCTCTCTGCAGGAGGGTGCAGTCTGGCTGCTCACAGAGCAGCAGGGCTCTGAGAGCCTGAGAACAGAATCTGCAAGGCCTCTAGAGGCTGAGGCTTGGCACTCACACCGCATCTGATCAGACTAAGTCATAGAAACAGCCCAAATCCAGGGGGAGGGGAAATAGATCCCAACTCTGGATGGGAGACACCTGAAGTCACCTCGCCCAGGGCCATGTGGGCTGGGAGGAGCTGCCGTTACCAGCTTTGTAGGCAACCTACCATCAGCTGCGTTCAGATATGCCAACTTCACAAGGATCCTCATTCTCCCGCTCAGGTCACATGTGCACCCCTGGGTCCATCGTGGTGGTCAGGGAGGATGAGTTGCTCACATGCCCCACCCAGAAGTAGTGGGCAGGGGAGAGGGCATGGGGCAGTGCCTCTAACTGACAAGTCTCCCAGAGCCATCTGGGGTCAGCGCGGGAGTGCCCAGCAAACCCGGATGGAAAGGTGTGTTCAGAAGACAAATGCAAGCTAGCAGAGTCCAAGCAGAGGCTCTGCCCATCGTTAGGGGCTGACGATCAGCTCTGAAAGCCGAAAAACGAAGCCCAAAGTATCAACGGGCAGAGCCCAATGGCCCCTCAAGGACAGAAACGCCTGACCCACAGACTCAACCTGTGCAGTGGCTCCTGATTTGGGAAATGAATGCATGACGCTTAAAGCCAGATGCCAGAAATGGCAAGTATTTACATCAATGAACACCTGCCCCTTCTCCTCATCCTCAATGCCCCGCAGCCTTCTCGGTAAAATTTGGCTTCCAGCAAACTGGTCAAACTAACGTAATTCAAACCCTGATTTTTCTTAATAATTCTGTTTTTCATAGCAAAACCTAGTGGATTATCATGCTTGGCTTATATATCAGTCTCTTATGAGAATAATAGAGATGAGTCTCTCTCTCTCTTTCTCTCTCTCTCTCATTCACACACACACACGCGCGCGCTGTTCAATGGATTCTAGGGTACTATAGAGATTCACCTTTAAGGCTAAAAGCCAAAATATGGTGAATGTGCAAAAGTCGCATCCTGTCAGCGTCTCCTGAGACCCCCCCCCCCGAGGATGCCTGGGCTCACACTGTGTCACAGGTGTTATTATCCCCCTGTATCCCAGAAGAAACAGGCTTAGAAAGCAACTGTCCCAAGGTCACACAGCCGGCAACTATAACCCAGAAAATGGCTCCTCACCACTCATTGATTACAATCCCTTTCTTCACAGGCCACTTTTCTGTGGCCCTACTATGTGCCCAACAGTGTTCCAGGTGCTGGGGTATGATGGCAAAGAAGAAATTTTCCAGTTGTCATAAAGTTGACTTTCAAGTGGCGGGAGATGAAAACTAATCCGTAAATACATTAGTCGCACACACAAACCAAATGGTGATGAATGCAATGCAAATAATTAGCACACAGTGAGGTGCCAGGAAATGTCCGGGTTGTGATTTTAGATGCCCAGCTTTGCATGTTGCACGTTGTCAGTATCCATAGACCACCACTTCTTTGAAATTCGTATCTTCTCATCTTGAATTCTAGATTGTTATTGTTTCTAATCATGGGCAGGAAACAGTCGTCCCCAAACCTTTAATCTGTGCAGTCACTGTGTCCAGTCAGACGTATGCACACCTTCTTACTCCTCCACGGGGAATGACCATTTAAAGGCTCTGGTCCCTGAGTCAGTAAGCCTGTCTGGCAAGCACTGATCTCGTGCTGAGCATCCCTGTCACTACAGAAGCAGGAGCTGGGCCACACTTAACACAGCAGGGCGGCCTCCTCCAATGAACGGCTGGCGTGGAACCAAGAAGTCCCCAGCTCTGCAGCCCACACACAGCTACCCAGCCGGACCCCTGGAGTCCGTTTTGCCATCCTCTGCTTGAAATGCTTGCCATCAAAGTGATCCCCTGAGAGAGACAAAGAGTAACCGTTCCGACGCGTTACAGTCGCCAGTTCACCCAGCACTCTCCAACTTGTTCTTTTGTACGGTTTCCCCACCTCAGACGCCCTTGAACATCACAGGGACCATGTTGCAGCTGACGTGCCCCACCGGCAGTAGACGCCATCGGTGCTCACACCATGTCCTCTCAGCCCACCTCAGACTTCAGCTGCTGTGAGGATAACAGGTGGCTTCTCATCCAAGGGCTGTCTGGTCTCTCAACTCTTCTACCTCGGGGCTTTCTTGGAAGCCAGGAAGCTGCCTCAGCCCCACAGCCCAGAAGTTCAGGAGAGTTCAGGCCATGGGATCAACTCTCAGCAATGGTGGAAGAGTCATTGTCCCTCAGAGTTACAATGTTGACATCAGGAAGTCTACACAGCTTCCTACAGTATCTCTGGTGGGGTTGAACCCAGAGGGTAACCAGCTCAATCACCCAGCCTGACCTGGCTTGTCCTCTGCCAGGTAACAGCGGTCCTCCGTTAGCTATAGCTGTAAGAAACCACTCCAACATCTTGTTTAGCTCACGAGTGTACCCTCCGAGGGAGGTTCTTCTGGGCTGATCTTGGCCAGATTTGCTAATACACCCATGGTCAGGTGGTGGATTGGTTAAGAGATGAGGCTAGGATGGCCTCAATCGTGTGCCCTGTGGGTCGCTGTCTATCATGTGCCTTATTTATGTGGCAGAAATGGAGTTTCCAGAAGCAGCAAGCAGGCGAGGTCCAGTCAGCAAACGTCTTCCAAGCCTCTGTGTTGTGTTGGCTGATGTAGCACCATGAACGTGAGCCTTGTAGACCTCCAACTACAGAGAACGTGACTGACTGTGGGAGTTTGCGAGGGCTGCCGTAACAAAATACCATCAGCCAGGTGGTGTAGACAACAGACATTCGGGGCCTCGCAGTTCTGGAAGCTGGAAGTCCAAGATCAAGGTGTTGGCAGTGGTCATTCCTTCCGGGGCCTCTCTCCTTGGCTCGTGGGGGGCTGTCTTCTGCCCATGTCCTCCCTTTGTCTTTCCTCTGTTCTCGTCTGTCTTCAGATCCTCCTTTTTGTAAGGACTCCAGTCGTATTGGATGAGGACACATCCTAATGACCTCATTTTAACTGGATCACTTCCGCAAAGCACCTATCTCGGGGGTTAGGATTTCAACATGGGAATGGGGGTGTGCAATTCAAGCATAGAGGCAGCAGTCTCTGCAGGAGGGTGCACTGAAGCTTCTGGAACAATCTACCAAAGACTGAGAATATGTCAGAGGGGGTATCATGCAGATCATGAGCTATGTCACCTTTTCCCCTCTACCTCATCCCCTGCTGCTGGTATATTCTGTCTTTCTAGAGAAATAAGAACTCCCACACAACCCTGCTTATTCCATATCCACAAAATGTCAAAATGAGTCTCACTGAGAGCCAGAGAACCCAGAAGTCTGTTCTTCTGCAAGAGCTTTAAGCTTGTTGAAGCAGCATGGGTGACCGGAACAGGACAGTAATTCTGACACTAACTCTTCTGCTGTAGCATCACTGTGGCTGCCACCACAGGCCAGCTACTTATGCACTTTATCTCTAATCATCCCAGAATAGATATGCATCTCCCCACCTTCTAGAAAGGACCATTCAGGCCCCAAAACACTGGGTAATAGCCTGAAATCACACATACGAGACATGATGGAGCCTGAATCAGAGCTGGAGACTCCTGATTTCTAAGTCCTGGCCCTTTTCGTCACTCGCTGACTATCTGACCTCAACAACTGACTTAACTTCTTGATCCTCAAGTTGTTCGTCTGTAACATGGGGTAGTTAGACCAGAAGATGTCGAAGGCCCCGTTACCTCCGGGGTTCCTTGTCTTTTAGGACAGGACTCATTTGCTCTTAGCACTTTCCAGTTCACGAGCTGATTCATTACATCTGTTGCTGCAGCCAGGGCAGTCCAGGAAATGAAGAGATTGACAGCCCTGGGAGAAAGAGGGGAACAGCCCTCCTTCCATAATGAGTCCCGCTGTGATGGGTTATAAATAGCAAGCCCACACGACAACTAGGCTTCTCAGCAGGCTCTGATTGGACTGAGTATCAGGATACATGACCTTGACAGTTCATGCCCATGCAAATTATGTAGACTGATTGGGAAATTGCCACTTTGCAGAAGTGGAGTATTTGGGCTAACAGCTAAAGCCAGCAGATAGAACACAAGGATCATCAAGGTCGCTTCTCAGAAGATAAAAGACAAGGGCATCCCAGGGCCACAAAAGGATAGGTTTTCCAGATAATGCAGGAAGAGGAGAAAAAGAAGGAGGAGGAAGAGAGAGAAGAGGAAAGAGAAGAAGGAAGACTTCCATTCATGTAGTGCTTACGCTGCAGTTAGGTAATTTATTCCTGCAAGAACCCATCTGTGTACAGGTACTAAGTGCCAAGGACTGTGCTCAGCATCCCATGAGAGAGGTTCTCACCATTTTTCAGACGTAAAAGCAAAGGGTCAGAGAGTAGAGACTTGCGCAGGGTGACATAGCTCGTGCGGAGCGGAGGCAAAACTCCAACCACAATCCCCCATATTCTATCATCTGCCTGGACAGAAGGAGCTCTTAGGACCACAAGGAAAGCTGGGGTGTTGGGTCAGGGCTGCTATTGAGACCCTAGCACCCTTCTAACATCTGGTGACAGATGTCACAGGGGCTGTGAGTACCCTATCCATGCACTGTGCTTTCTTCTGTTCGGACCCTTGAGCCTAAATGAAATCCCACATTTTTTTACTCTGAGTGCTTCATTCCCACTGTTGGAGCCCAGTTTCTCTGCTCCAGCCACAGGATCAGCCAGGAGCACACAGCATTCAGCCTGACGGGCAGTGTTGGAAAGAACTGAGTCACCGGGTTAGGCGGCCTGGACAATACACAGTCCTGAAATTGTCTGAGGACATCGGCTCACACAATCCCCGGGGCTCAGCTACGTGATCAGTCCAGATGACTAGTTTTTAATCTGATCGCAATGAGTATCGCTGAAATAAATCACCAATAAAAAATAAAACTGGCAGTCACAAATATCACTGGGACATGGTTAAAAATAAGTCACTCCCCCACCCCAAATAGAAAACACAGGGGCAGAAGGTATTGATGAAACTGGATACAGAGGAAAACAAGCTTATCGATAAGTCACATCTTCACTGTGACGTTTTCAAAGAAAAAAGAAACCGATCCAATCAAAATTAGTCTGGCAGGTTTTTTTTATTAAAGAAGATGGGGAGTAATGCTGTAATTGGCTTAATTACCCCAAAGAGAAAAATAATCAAGGCATTTAATTGGCTCAGTCCATTTTCTTCTAGGAAATACTGTACTTGCTAGGGAAAGATCTGTTGATGTTGATATGCTTATGGTTTGGTTTGGTTTGGTTTAAGATTTTATTTTATTGTTTCTGACAGAGAGAGAGACAGAGAGAAGGGGGAGGGCCCAGAGCCGTCTCCACAGTTGTAGGTCATCAGTTTTCGACATGGTTTTGTTCCACGCTGGTGGGCAGGGGCCGTGCAGAGCAGGAAGCAGCCAGGCTGGGGAGGCAGGTTGCGACGACCTAGGGGCTGAACTGGGGGGCGAGAACTGAACTGGGGGCACACCCCAGTTCAGCATATGGGTCCACATGGGTCAGGGCCGGGATTTGATCCTTGAACTCCAGGGCTGCAAAGCAAGCACTTACCCCACAGAGCCATCCCGGCTCCCCCTGCTTATGGTTAAAACGTTTCCAGAGACAAAACGTCTTCAGTGTCAAATGGCGGAGATACCTGTCACCAGTGTCACCTGCCCAGGCTGGTCCTTGTTCCTGCACCGCGGGGCCCCTTCCTGTTCACCGCTCTTGTCAGAGCTTCCAGGGCTCTTTTCAACGCCACCTTCGCTCCAGAATACTTCCCGGCGCCCCATGCAGACTGGAACTCACCCTCTCGGCTCCCGCTACACTTTTCCTCGACTCTCTTGGGGCACCAGGGACTTTCAACCTCATGTTACTGGAGCCAATGGGTTCTCCTCCCCCGGGACACTGGGCAGTGCATCTCCTGCCACCCCTGCCGCCCCAGCCCCGGGAGCCAGTCAGCAACACCCAGAGGGAGCACTGGGGAGCAGGTGCTGCCACGCGACTAAGTCCTCACACCCCTTTCCTAGAGAGGCCTGCTTCCCGCGTGTCAGCCCTGCTCACGGAATTCCTGTATACTCCCTGCTTCTGAGTGAACCGAACCACAGGCCAAGCACAGCTGTGGGGGATGGGAGTGGTCTGGGGAGCGGCTACATGTGACAGTGGTAAGCTCAGGGAAACGCACTTTACCTCCAAGAGTGGATGTGAGGGCTGAGGAATGAGGAGAGAGGAGAGCACAGGAGGGGAGGAGAGGGGAAGGGGGGAGGAGAGGGGAAGGGAGAGGGGCAGAGAGGGAGGGGAAGAAAGGGGAAGGGAAGAGGGGAGGAGAGGAGAGAAAATAAAAGAAGAGAAAAAGAAAGAAAAGAGGAAAGGAAAGGGAAAAAATAAAGAAAAGAAAAAAGAAAAGAAAAGGATTGGAATAGCAGGATGGGATATTGGAGAACCCACCTTTGTCCCCCAAGACTCAGGCCTAAAAAATGGGGGTGAGCAGAGTTTGCCACCCCAAAATATGCCTCCTTGGAATACTGATTATTTTAAGCTGGTTATTTTTAAGGCCCAAAGCCCCAGGATGAACCTTTGACCTTCCCTGTAACCGCCTAAGAGAATGAATAGAAGGCCCTTCCAGGAAGACAGCTCCAGTTTAATCTGAACGAGGTGTGGCAGGCAGGGAGGAACCCCAAGGCCCATTTGATCAAAGTCCTCTCCGTGACTCACTGTCCCCAGTGGCCCAGCCAACACTTTTTACTAAACATTAACTCTTCTCGGGTCCCCGGGAACTGCTTCCTTCTGCTAAGTCCAGAAAGACACATATGCCTCATGTTGCCCATGGAAAATGCACTCTTTGTCACTCTCCGTGCTTACGTGAATTCCCTGTGCATATGTATGAAGTTTGCTTTTTCTCTTGCTGGTCTGCCTGACTTCGCTTTAAGTATTTGACCAGCCACAGGAACCCAGAGGGGCGGGGGGGGGGGTGTGCTTTCCTCCCCCCACAGGACTGTGAACTCCATCGCCACAGTGGGCAGTGGGCTCTGCAGCCTGACCACCTGGGTCTGAATCTCAGGCCTGTCCCCACGTGCTGTGTGACCTTGGGCCAGTCACTGAACCGCCCCATTCCTCAATCTTGTCGTTTGCAGAGTGGTAGTATGAACTAGACCTCCTTCCTGGATTTACTGTGAACATTAAGCGAGTTCACGTTTATAAAATGTTTAGCACGGAGCCTGTGCATGTAGCAAGCACCCAGTAAATCCCTGTTCTCATGACTCTCCTGCTCAGAGTGCGCCTTCTAGGCCCCTGAGGTCCTTTGGGGACAGAAAGCATGAATATGGCCTGGACTGGTGCAGGGAAACAGGGCGGGGCTGGGGGAGGAGGCTGAGCTGGGACCCTGTGGATGCATCCTTCTTTATCATTCCCCCTGCAAATCCTTTCTTGTTCCTTTTCAACCAGGAATTACCGGTAAGAATCTGGCCACTCCTAACAGCATGCAAAGGCATTTTCTCCTGAGTGCCCCTCAACCCAACCATCACAAAAATGCTCTCAGGCTCCCCGGGAGGGAAGTTCTGACACACACTGAGCCCAGAAGAATTCAAATGAAGCAAAATAAAGGTGCAGGGGACTTCTTAGGAGACTGAGAGTGATTTAAATAGAGGGGTTACAGTTTGAGGAGAGAGATTGATCCATGAATCACCTAATAGGAAGGCCCTGGGACTGATGAGAACTGTTCCCCTGAGGGCTTTGCTGTCACCTGCGTGTGGTTGAGAAGCAGGTGCCCTCACAGCTCTGCAAAGCAGGGATACTGTTAGCAACTATGTCACAGTAGCATTGGGAGGACTGAAGGAGGCAATACGCAGAAACCCTTTGGCTCGGGGTCCTTCCCCAATGAACATTGGCTCTTATCTTTGATGTTGGTGGTCCCAGACTAGACCTACCTGGATGGCCCGTGTGTACCTTAAACATGAGTCCAAAGCTAAATCCAAAAGCACCCTCCCCCTCCGCCACCACCAGACTAGACTCCCTTTCCTCGCAGGCCACGGAGGGCTCCACAGAATATGCTATCAGGTCCACAGAAACAGACCACGGAGCTAATTCGTCTTTAATTCTGGATTTCCAGCAAGTGGGGCACAGCGTAGGCAACCGATACATCTTTGGAACGTGTGGGTTTGGTGGTTTTACAATTTGCTATCATCACATTCTTACCATGAGGGACAACCTCAAGTCAGACAGGCATGGGTTTGAATCCCCACCTCATCACTTCTCCACTGTGTTGCCTGACTCAAGGCTCATAGCCTCTCTGAACCTCAGCATCTTCAGCAGTACAGTAGGGATTCGCTGACCTACTCATAAGGCTGTGTCTTAATCCATTCACGCTGTTAGAACAAAATACCACAGTCGACATGGCTTATACACAACAGGAATTTATTTCTCAGAGTTCTGGAAGCTGGGAAGTCCAAGGTCAGGTGCTGGCGATTCAATGTTTCCCAGACGCCCAACTTTTTGCTGTCGCTGTAACCTCAGCTGATGGAAGAGACCGGAACTCTCTCAGATCTCTTCTATAAGGACACGAATCCCTCAGGTCTCATCTTCTAATACCATCACCTGGGACGTTAGGGTTTCAACATATAAATCTTAAGAGCAACACAAACATTCAGACCATAGCAAGCTTCTGTTAAGGACTGTGGGGGAGGAAGTCACCTCCCTCTGCCCCTGAAGGTCCTTTCGGCTGGTGTAGTAATTAAATCGACACAAGAGAGGTTAACAAGAGAAAATAACCCAGTTTAATGATGTACGTACGTACGGGGACCCCACATACAGGAGCAGATCAGAGACAGAAAGGGAAAATGGGGCGGATAGGACATTCTGAGCTAAGGATGAGGTAAGGCACCTTGGGGCCTCAGAGAAGCAGGTCATTCTCAGGATGATAAGAAGAGCAGATGTTCAGTAAATCCTAGTTTACCCTGCTGTATAGATAGCTCATAAACGGTCATCTGTGATAATCTCTTATTATGGGCAAGTCCCATAGTTCATATTCTCCTATGTAGTCAAGCAGGGTGGGTGGCAGAAGTTCCTCTTGACCCCACAGGGTTTCTGTTGCCCTAGCTCCTAACAATCCACATGCCACAGGGGCAGCTCTAGGGGTGACTGGCTCTGAACCCCTACATGATCAACGAGACTCCCATGTATAAGTCCAAGTATGCCATCTGGTGTGGGGTAAATGCTAGTAATTCAGTACTTTTTAGGGAAGCCGGGATGGCTCAGTGGGTTAGGCGCTCACTTTGCAGCCCCGGGGACCGAGGATTGAATCCCAGCCCCAGCCCGTGTGGACCCATATGCTGAACTGGGGAGTGCCCCCAGTTCAGTTCTCACCGGGGTGAGACCCCAGCCCAGTTCCTGCCCTGTGCAGCCCCACGCCCACCTGTGGAATGAAACTATGTGGAAAAACCAATGATGTGCAACTATGGAGACTGTTCTGGGCCCTTCCCCGTTTATCTATCTCTGTCTCTGTATCTCTCTCTCTCTCTCTCTCTGTCAAAAACAATAAAAATAAATCTTTTTAAAAAATTAAGTACTTGGGAAAGCTGGGATGGCTCAGCGGGTTAAGTGCTCACTTTGCAGCCCCAGAAACTGAGGATCAAATCCCAGCCCTGGCCCATGTGGACCCACATGCTGAGCTGGGGTGTGCCCCCAGTTCAGTTCTTGCCAGGGCCTATGTGGGAGGCTCCTGGCCCAGTTCCTGCCCTCCGCAGCCCTGTGCCCACCTGTGGAGTGAAACTATATGGGAAACTAATGTCAACTATGGAGACTGCTCTGGGCCCTCCCCCTTCTCTCTGTCTCTCTCTGTCTCTGTTTCTCTGTCAAAAATCAATAAAATAAATCTTAAAAAAAAAAAAATTAAGTACTTTTTTTTACATTAACAATGACCCTGTAATGTAAGCATGATGGTTTTTATTATTAGAGATGAGGGAACCTAACTCAGAGATGTCAAATCATTTACTTAACATCATACAACTAGGACTCAAACCCAAATCACTGGCTTCTAGGTCTGATGCTCATTCTTTGAAGCCTGAAATGTCCAAATCATTTTAGCAGAAATGGCTTAAATGCTTGATTTTATGTAACGGCCCCTGTTCCTATAGGAGGAGCTTTCAGGAATAAAGGCCTGGTGTGTTTGACTTTGTTTTCAATTCATTTTTAAAGTCCTCTTTCCCCCATTTAACCTTTCTTTGAAAATGGCTTCCTACCACTTTGCACAGAAAGAACTGCTCTCTTTCCTGAATTCCCCAAAACAAACACAACACAGACCCTTGCAAAATGCTGTTTTCCCCCCCAAAAGCCAACAGCTGTCCATTGTAAGTTACCATCCTCCACACTTCTTTCGATCAGAATTCATCAGGGTGCTCAAAATCCCTGAGCATCTAGATTTAACCCACAAACAACTGAACAATGTGCCATCTTCACAGGGGATATGGGACAGCGTAAATGCCATCAACGTCTTTTACATGGAGAGGACAGTTGGAAATGAACGTTTCTGCACTCATGAGCTCCTTCGGCAATGGGTATCCAAGGATAGGGAGCCCCCCACACCCCCAACACAGAGGAGCACGGCGCCCCCCTCCCTTCCCTTCTATACTAGTTGCCTAGCACCCAGTAACAGATTAGCTCCCCACTCGGCAGCTCAGAACAGCAGGGATGTGCGCTCGCAGTGTGTCTGAGCTGGGTCTTCGGGCTCGAGGTCTCTAGCACAGGCCGCAGGCTCATGTGAAGGCTGCCCTTCCGCGCTCACTCACGCGGCGATGGGCATGGACAGGCCTCGGGTCCTTGCTGCCTGCTGGCCAGAGGCCTCCCTCAGCGTCTCCCCACTAGCCCTCTGCCTAGGGCAGCTCACAAGCTTGCAGCCCACGTCCCTCAGAACGAGAAAGCAGGCCAGAAAGGGGGGCAAGATGGAAATCAAGGTCCTTTGGGAACCTAATCCCAGAGGTGGCATTCATCACTTCTGCCATATTCTGTTCGATGGAAGTGAGACATTAGGTTCAGCCGCACTCAAGGGGAGGCAACCGCAGGGGTGACTACTAGGAGACGACCATCATTGCAGGAGCCAACCCGTCTATCCACTGCCCCCCAAAGATTCGTATCCATCCTACGTGCCAGATCCACTGTCCCCTCCCAAGATCCCTAAACGTCTCCTCTCACTTCAGTGTCGGCTCAAAGTCCAGAATCTCCTCATCTCAGGCCCTGGGCTGGAGGAAGCTCCTTCAGAGTAATTTTTTGCACAGAGCTCCCAGAGTAGAGTTCCTGTCTGTGACTGGGCCTGTGACACTAAAGAGACCGGTGATCTGCCCCCACACACCTGACACAAAACAGGATAGCAGGCAAAGGACACGCGCTCTATCTTTCCCTCTTTTCCTGGATTTTTAAGACACGCATTTTGACTTTGTATCTCGCTAATTAATTGATTCGACTACTATTCATTAGGCACTTCCTGTAGACTCCTCATTTTCTGCATGGGGACTATATATTGTAAGTGCCCAATGAGAAATCTGAGAATCAGAGTCACAATATTACAGCTTGGCCCACTCGATGGTGTTCCCTTTAGTGAAAAGACCTGCGAGGCTCTCCATCAACGAGAACTTTCTAGCTGCACCTGCAGTGAGGTTTGACTGGTTTAACTATTTGGATCATCTTCTACAAACACTAGCCATTCAAAATTGTGGCGGAATATCTAATAATGCGAGGCAAAAAGAGAGCTAGAGTATTGGGAGACAGAGTTTATTGCTAAGAAGAGCTCATAGAATATTACAGCAACAGATAAATGTGAAACATGCCTAATGATAGTATAGACCAGTGGTGTTTCTCAATTGTGGCTACACATTTACACACATTTAAAAGTGTTTTAAATACCACAGCTTAGGCCCTATGCCTCAGAAATTCTGATTCAACTGATAAATATTTTAATCTTCAAGTGGTTCTACACAATAGACAGAGTTGAGGACTACTGGTAGACTCAGAATGGGAAATGCTTAGAACACATCATCCATCCACCACCTTCCAAGCCCATAATAAACATTATTCATCCATCAGACTCTTCATTTTCGTGGGCTGGGATGCAGCATTAGAATCTTTCTCATCACAGGACTTCGGCCAGCTACTACCAGTGAATCCAAGTGGACGCATGAACTGGGACGTATGTGCCTTCCCTGCCAAGTCGTATGAGACACGCTTTCCCATTTCTGGACATTATCAGGGGTGTGGAAAGATAGGGCCCCCCACTGGGTAGACCCCATCCAGTTTAGACAACTGAGGTCTAATTTAAGGTGAGCAGAGTTTAACATTGGTAAAGCGGGACACCATTGACCTGGGGGGAGGAGGTTCTTGATTAAAAATTGGGTCTATCTCCCGCCGTTCCCTAGCTTGTCGTGCATTCTTTCCAAACATCAGGACTTTTTTAAAACGCCCCGGGACGCGGGACAAATTGTTAAACATCGGGACTGTCCCGCCAAAAGCGGGACGTCTGGTCACCTTAGCTAATTGCCCCTTGTTAAAGGACATTGGAAGAGCACTGAAGAGAAGCCAAAACGGAGAGAGAATTTACAGCTAGATCTGAGGAGAAGTGGTTCCAGAACCCCAAGATGTTTAGCTCAGAGCAGACCCATGGAGCACTAGATACAAAGGGGTGAGCCTCGGCGTCCCTCCCAAGAGTTGTGCAAGGCCCTGAGGGGGACTTGTAGGAAGATCGACTGGCTTGGTCTGTGGGGGACCTTCTCCATGAGCAGTCCCGTCTGCAAACCCCACCACTGCCTCTTACTAGAAGCGCAGCCTTACACGAATCACTCAACCCCTCCGAGCTTCCTTTTCGTCACCTTCCAATGAAGGTAATGGCACCTACTTCACAAGATCGCAATGATGGTGTGAAAAGGGGAAGTATATGGTGACAAATGCTGGCTGTCACCTGTCTCCTGTGAAAGAAAATGTGGCATGCCAGATCCTCCATTTCCCCAAGTCTTGAGAACAAAGACTGTCTTAGAAGAGAATAGGAAATGACGTTGTGTGTCCCTGTGCCCAGTATTGCGTGACCGTCTCACCCATGGGACAGACGCAGCCCCAGGCCCCAAGCTGGGAATGTCATTAACAGCATCAAAGCAAAAGTCCGATGGCTCTGCCCCCACTTGTGAGTCTGGGTACTCAAGTTCCCTTCTCCAATTGGTCTAGAGTTCCAGAAGGTTTCGTGTGACCTCAAGAACACTCTCTGCTTACCCTGCTCTTAGCTATTTATCTCCTTATCAATCTTGATATTTTGTCCTGTTTCTTCCTGTTCCAGGTGTGGCCAAGTCTGGCTCGCTGTTGATTCATTCCGTCCCTCTCCTGTATCTCAGCCCCTGTGCTACACGGACACACCGAGGCCCTGCCCTGGGCTCCCAGGACATAGAGACACAATCACAGAGCTGACAGTTCTCCAGTTCTCACTGTGTGCATGGCCTCCCACCGCCCACATAACCCGGCCAGTAAACTACAGGCTCACTACAGTTATTACCCCCACTTGAACATGAAAACAAAATAATAAACTTGGCAAGTAACTTAATTCCTTTAACTCCCAGGTTTCATGAACTAAAAAATTAAGAGTCGGGATTTGAACCAGCCCTAATTATTTTTAAATATGCCCATAAAAGATCAGAATGATCCATGAGACTTAATGTATGTACATATTAATAGTTAGCCATAGAAACAGACGTAGGTGCTTTGTTGGTGTGTATCTGCACGTATGAAAGTGTGTAGCATATACTTAGATCTAATTACCAGCTCTGTCCTTTGAGAAGGCCTAGAAGCAACGTCATGTCAGTAGCCCTAACACCTTGCTGCCCAGCACTAGATTCTAGATGCCATTCTCTGCTGAAAAGAATCAGCGTTCCTTGGAGAAATGGCTGATTGCAGGGCTTACGTGGGGAATGTCCAGGATGAGTCTGGAATGTTTTGTGTAAAAACACAGCAAACTGCTCTGAGCATAATAGGTGCATAGCAAAAGGACACAGGAGCAGGCTTGAAAACACTCGCCCGGCCAAGTCTGGGACAATTAAGACATCATCCTACATATGGAGAGAAAAGGCTTATAATAACCTACTGAAAAAATTAGGACTTCAAGAGTCTGCACTGCTGTGAATAAATACATAAATGCCCTTCCTTACAGAAGAATACCAACAAAAGATGATTTAAAAACAAAACACCATTTGGCCACCATAATAATAACTGATTTGGGGGAATGATTATTAATACATGTTAAGACCAGTGGGAGAAAGTTTGAGGAATCACCGAAGGGTCCTTATTAATTACTCAGGGTAAAATAGTAGCTTTCTGGGGAACACCTCCACAACCCCATGATCAGAGCGAGCATTGCAGGGACCGGGTTCATGGACAGCACGTGCCCCCCACACGCCCACCCCGAGTCCAGCATCTCCGCTGTGTTCCTGCCCAAGGGCCATGGCGGGAGCTCCTCGGGGGGAAGCACCAAACTTAGGGACATTCTACCAAGTGCCTGCTGGGTATTGCTCGTGAAAGTCAAGGTCATGAACAACAGGCCAGAACTGTTCCGAATAAAGAAGAACTAAAGAGCTGTAACAACCAAGCGCAGCACGTGGTCCTGATTGTTCTGTTATGAAGGACGTTATCCTGAGATCTGAGTAAGGTCTGCAGCTGAGATAAGAAAAGCCGGTGCTTTTAGGGAAGATGCAGTATTCAGAGCTGAAGCAGCGCCTTGTCGTAAATGCTTCGGAAAAGAAGGTGGGGAGAGAGCGAAGCAAGTGACACAGGAAAATAGTAACATTCGGGGGACCTACATCAAGGGTATTTTAGGAATTCGCTTATAATATTTTGCAGCTTTTCTGTATGCCTGAAATTATGTCAGAATGATTTTTTAAATAAAACCTAAAATGCAAACCAGCTCTTCTGCAAATTTCTTGACAGTCTTCCCAGTCAAGAGGTGAAGTTGCACTTCCTCCCCTTGAACAAGGTCTGGCCTCAGGGACTCACGTCTATGGTTCCTGAAGGCCAGGTCATAGAGGACACTCAGCGTCCACCTGGCTCTCCCCGTCTTGGGGCACACACCTGCGAACCCTGAGCCACTGTGCAAGAAGCCCACCTACCCCGAAGCCACCATGCCGAGTGACCATGCAAGACCCCCGAGAGGTGGAAAGGCCAGCGGATCCCCCGCTGCTCCTCACAGACAAAGGGTGTGTTTGTCAGTTGCCACGTCCAGGCCCAGTGTGGGGGACAGGCCACTGCTGTCATGACACAGCCCGGAATGGGGGGAGGAGCGTGAGATGCAAAGTTTAAGATGCAAAGTTTAAGGAAGTGCTCCCTGCTCACCTGTTGTCACACGTGTCCTCCTGGGCCCAGTGTCGGGGGTAGGGCACAGCCGTTAAGGCTGCCTTCAAGGTCAGCGTGAGTCTGTCTGGCCAGGTGAACTTGGGTGAGGCTCTGGACGCCTCCCCTGGTCACCCATCTCTTCTCGTTAAGGAGCAAGCTGGAAGGCCCTCGCCGGGTGCACGTGAGCTCTCGGGGGGACATGGTGGGCCCACACTGCTGGTCATAAGAGCACACTGCTGTGCTGTCATGACCTTGCTGCCTGTGCAGCTTTCAGCCCTGCGGGCCTTTGATCCGTCTGACTGTGAGGACCACCCCAGGACTCACTGTGTAAGCGTGTAGTTACTCCATTGCAGCACGCGTGTGTGGAGGACACCCAGATGGAGACAGATGGAGACATTTAGTGAGCACCTACTCCATGCCAGACACTGTTCTAGGCTGAGAAGTTGGGGGTCAAGGGGGAGGCGTGGGCAAGACAGAATCAGTCTAGCTCTCATGGCCGTGAACCTCTAGGACGATGTACCTCTACCCAAGCTCAGAGCCCCCACGTCTTCTTAAATGTATCCAGCCACAGAGTTCTTTTAAAAAGAAGAAAAGAAAGAAAAAGAAAAAGAAAAAGAAAAGGAGAGGAGAGGAGGGGAGGAGAGGGGAGGGGAGGGAAGAGGAGGGAAGGGGAAGGAGAAAAAAAGCAAAGAAAAAAGCAAGTAATTAAAAAATAACCTGAGTGTTACAAGAGGGCTGTCGGGAAACATCCAGCCATAAATGCCTGTTTTCACGTTACGTGGCTGGATACTTTCCCGACAGCCCTCCCACACACTCGTTTAATCCTCCCCCAAACCTCTGGGGTTGGTGCACTCATTTCTCAGACAAAGAAACTAAAGGTAGGAGAGGTGCCCGGATCCAGACACGTCATAAACCGGGGTGGCTAGGATTTGAGCTCGGGGCTGTGACGTGTCAAAGCCCCGGACAGTGTGGACAGCCCGCTGGGACCTGAGTCCGGCAGAAGCACCCTGGCCAGGACCCAAAAATATCTCCAGACATGCCAAATATCCCCCGGGGGACAACATCACCCCAATGGAGAGCCACTGGCCTAGAGGTGACCCTTGGTTCCATCACTTACTAGTCACATGACCATGCACACGCCACTTCATCTCTCTGCGCCTCAGGGTCCTCATCGGTAAAATGGAAAATGGATGTTACATGAGGTTAATGTGAGGGTCACACAGGAATCAGGACAGCCCTTGGGCATCCATGGAAGGGCTCAGGACACGGCCTCTTTCTCCCATGCCCTCTGCTACACCCTCTCCCAGCACACAGCAGTGCTCCAGCAGGTGCACAGGGAAGGTGTGAAGCAGGTGCACAGGGAAGGTGTGCTTACAGACGTTACGTGCAAATACCGCAGTTGCCCAGCTAAGTGACAAATGAACCAGGGAACATTCCGGCGGGAGCATTTGTGCGTTTGCTGACGGGGGGCACCCTGGCAGCCTTCTCACCACGCAGGGCACTTTAGATGGAAAGACTCCACGGCCAGGCTGCCCAGGTTCAAGTTCAAGCTCAGCCCCTCGTGAGCGCTGTGACCCTGGGCTAGTCCTCTTACCTCCTCAGGCCATAAAAGTGCATTAACCCAACGAGGGTCCGGGATGGGTCTCTAGCGCACCTGCTGTGACTGATTCGCATTCAGCTTCCATAGCACCCCAGCCACATGGGCCTTCTCCCAGCATGCCAGGCGCCATCCGTTTCCTGACCTTCACACTGGCCGTTCCCTCAGTCTGGAGCGCTCTTCCTGCTGGAGGTCAGCACCGCTCGGACCCCAACTTCTTCATCGGGCTCGCTCTTCGGAGAGGCCTTCCGGGACCTCCCTGAGCCAATGGCACTTCCATCCCTCTGCTCACTCCATTGCCTTTTGCATCACACAGAGTCACCGCTGGACACAACATAGTGGAGTCTGGGTAGCACAGCACACTGTAGTACAGTCCGTAGAGTGGGGTCCATCTGCTTGTCCCCCCGCCCCCACCCACACTAAACAGAAGTGCCGAGAGGTCAGAGCATTTGACTGGTGACTTGGCCCATAGTAGGTGTAAACAGTTGTAATGAATGCCCTCACGTAACCCAGTGTTTCCTGACACGGAGCTTGTTTGATCTGGGGACTAACGTTTGCCACAAAAGACGTTGCTTCTAACAACTTACGTGCTCTTTAGAGATGACCGGACCAACTGGGGTTTCTCAAACTGTGTTCCCTGTCACCATTAACATCAGTATCATGAAGTACAATTTGGAAAACTGCTCTGGTATAAGTGTTTCAATTTACAGATGCAGATAGAAAGTGAGGCCCAGAGAGGTTTTGACTCATCCAAGGTCACACAGCCAGCTAGCTCCTGAAACAGAGCAGAGCAATTTTCACTGTTGTTCCCAAATGGTCCACTTAGCTACCAGTTCACACGAGGTCAAAAACTGGACACAGACCTAATTTGCAATATCGGTTTGATTAAATCAGAAATAAAAATTAACATACCAGGTAGGATTTGCTTTCATTCTCACTGTTCCAGAAATAGTCAGTTACTCATTCAACTAATATATGTTAATCATCATTTGGCAGGTTCTACCCCTTTTGAGTGAACGGGACATGGTTGTTCAGTAGACTGACTATAAAATGATCTCTATAGAGGCCAAAATTGAACTATTCTTGATAAGCCTGCTTCAAAGTGGGGACTGATCATAAAAAAAGTACATATTCACGTTCCATTTGCTTCCATTAACAATGCTCCCATTTAGATCTAATGGTAACAAACTGCTCTCGAGTGGAATGGGTCTGGAATAAAATTCTCCCCTTCACTGTGCAGTCTACAGAAAGGACAAGCAAAACTATCGGAAGTCGTTGGAATTTTTGGTGGAGCACCTCAATCAATAGATTTTTCCAATTTCAAGTTCATTCAAAGTTCATCTTTGGCGCCTACATTTCCATTAAAATGCATTCTCTCATTTCCTACTGTCTACAAATGAAAATTTGCTTCCTACTGTCTACAAATGGAATTTGTTTTTTACAGGAAGTCAACTCATGCATTTCAAAAGCCCTTCAGAAAGTACGGTTGACTGAAAGCCATGCAACTTTAAAACACTATAGATTTGAACTTGAAAAAGATGTAGCTATTATTCTATACGATCATCTCACTGAACTGACAGCTTCTGTCTAGGAATCAGGAGAACTGTCTTAAGTTCTGTTATTTTAAAAAAAAGATTCCAAATCCAAAAACAAATTTGAATTACAGTCTTGACACATTCATAGACGATGGCATGGCATTGAAGCTAGCTTTCAGCACACACTCAAGATGTAGGCATCTAATTTTTTAAGAACCAGAGAAATTGGAAGTGCTTCACGTTCCCTTGCCCTGTGTGCATCTTTACAGCCAAACTGTGGACAAAGAAAACAAACATGTGCTTCCATACCCAGCGAAAGTCTCCCCTGCTTTGAAAAGATGCTCTTGGGGTTTCTCTGGGAGCCGACCTCAAAACCAATCTGGCAAAGCAAAGATAATCACCCCATTACACACATAATTGGTGTTTCTTAGACATCAGAACAAGTCAGGAGGAATTCCTGCACTGTGGTTAAGATGCAGAGAGAGCAGAACCTGCATGAACGCAGGGCCGCAGGAAGCAAGATAAGGGAGAGCCTCCATCAGCACTGCACACACATTGAGCCTGTCATTGAAAAACCAGCCCAAACATAAGTCACTGAGCAATCCGTTTGCTCCAATAGGGGAGGGGAGAGTTTATTTTTCAAAGACCAAGTTCCACTCTTTTATATATATATATAGTTTTTAATGGACCAAACACTGCGTCCTCTCTCTCTCTAATAGGGCCATTGGTTCGCCTCTGCCAGACTGGGGTGTATTCCACGAAGTTTGTCCCAACCACGTCTGCCAATTCTTTCAACAGCAAACCAACCGGGTAAGGTTTCTAAGCACAAGGGCTACAACGCAGAGAGAGAAGAAAAGTGATCAACTGAGCGGCACTGGAAGTGCGTGTGTGCATGCACACATGCGCACACGTGTGTGGCACATGCTTGCTGATGTCTGTTCGGTTACTCAGATCCACAGGGAGCATTTCCTCTGCAGTTTAATGGAATCCACTTGGGGTGAAAGGCATTATTTTGCCAAACGAAAGCTCCCTTTCACAGTCCAGCTCCCAGACAGACTCCGCAGCAGGGTCACCATCTGGGGACGCCTGAGAGATCTGGGACAGACGCTCGAAGGGGCCCTCCTCCTGCCAGTCCCCCTCCCTGTCGCCCGGGGTCACGGCACTGGGGATCATGTGGATGTAGGCGGACGCCGTCTCCTGGTGGACGCCGGTGCCCCGACGGTAGACGAAGAGCTCATTGCTGATGTTCACTGTCTCCACGCGGGTGCGGGCGCAGACGTGGCCGCAGCCCAGCAGCTGGGCGAACACCTTCCGGAAGTCCGCGTTGAAGGCGTAGATGATGGGGTTCAGGGAGGAGTTGGCCCAGCCGAACCAGACGAAGACGTCGAAGGTGGTCTCGCTGACGCACGGGAAGCCCGCGCTCGCGCCCTCGGGGCGTCGGCTGCAGAAGGGGAGCATGCAGTTCAGGATGAAGAAGGGCAGCCAGCAGCACACGAAGACCCCCATGATCACCGACAGCGTCTTGAGGACCTTGGTCTCCTTCTTGAGGGACGCCCGCAGCCCGGCCCTCTCCAGGGAGGCGATCCTGCGGACCTGGGCCTGCGCGATGCGGTAGATGCGCGTGTAGGTGGCGATCATGATGGCCACGGGGATGTAGAAGCTGACGAGCGAGGAGGAGATGGCGTACGTTCGGTTCAGGCTGGAGTCGCAGCTCTGGGCGCTGGCCTCGGGCTCTCCGGCGTCCGCCCAAGGCGTCCCGTTGGCCAGGCTGGATGGCAGGTCCACCCCGCCCCGGGAGCGCGCCTTGTCCCTGTGCCAGTGGAGCTGCACCGGGATGAAGGAGATGAGGATGGACAGGGCCCAGGCCAGGCCCACCATGACCAAGGCCACGCGCTGGGTCATCTTGCGCTGGTAGCAGAACGGCCTAGCGATGGCCCAGTAGCGGTCCACGCTGATGACGCACAGGTTCAGGATGGAGGCGGTGGAGCACATGATGTCGAAGGCCACCCAGACGTCGCAGAAGGCCCCAAAGGGCCAGTACCCGGCCACCTCGGCGACCGCCCTCCAGGGCATGACCAGCAGCGCCACGAAGAGGTCGGACACGGCCAGGGACACGATGAAAACGTTGGTCACGTTGGCGCGCAAGCGGCGGCTTCGGAGGATGGCTGCGCACACCAGCACGTTGCCCAGCAGGGTCCAGACCACGAGCAGCGTCAGGACGCCGGCGGTGGCCGCGTGCGCTGGCCCCAGAGGCTGCGCCCCCGCCGAGCCCCCCACGGCGCCGCCCGGCGCCAGGCGCTGCAGCCGGAGCCACTCCCGAGACGCGGTGCCATTGAGCCCCGGCGGCAGCATGTCGGGCTCGGCGCCAGGGGTGGGCTGCGTGTGCTCCCAACTTCAGCCCTGCGCCCCCCGAGCGGCCCCATCGGGCATCAGGAGGGGGTGGCGCGCCCGGACCCCGCGGCTAAGGAACCCCCCAGCCCCAGCGGGGGGCGCTCACCGTGCGCTGCGCTGGGCACCCGGGACCCCTTTCGCTTCGAGCGCCTCCGGGTTGGTGGTCGCGTTGCGTCCGTCCGGTGCTGGCGCGGGGACCCGCGGGACTCGTCCCGGGAGCCTGCAGCGCGCGCCGGGAGGCGGTGGAGGCTGCGTCTGGTTCGGCGCCGGAGAAGCGCAGAGCCAGCCGCCCGCGCCTCCGCGCTCCCCGCGCTCCCGCGCACCCACCCCGACGGGCGCCCGGGCGCCCTCTGTGCCGCGCACGGGCCCCACCTGTGCCTTGTCGCCTGCTCCGAGCCCCGCCCTCCGGAGCCGGGGGGGAGACCCCGCAGGTGGAAGAGGCGCCCCGGGGCCAGACTCTTGCCCCGTGCTGGGTGAGACCTCGCCCTGGCAAGACCAAGGGGTGCCTGGCCCGGCCTGGGTGCCCTTTGGGGGAACAGGAAGAGGGGCAGAAATGGGGGCGGGGGAGGCAGTCGCTTCCAGACGGGGAAAGAGCGCTTGGGGTGGGGGGAGGGCGACCTTGGCTTTCTCACAGACGTGCGTCCCTGTTCGGACTTTGCTCCTGCCTGTAGGATCGTGAGCCCGCTGCTACACTTCACTGGGCCTTGGTTTCCTCATCCACAAATTGGGGTCGTGATTCCTGCTCCCCTGGGCGGGCCATGCTAGGGAAGATGTGCAGGAAGGTGTCTCCTAGGAGATGTCCCCACCTCCCCCCACCCCCACACGCACTCCTCCCAAGATAGGGGCTTCCCCGGACCTGTGGGAGAGTCCTCTCCCCCACCCCACCCGCATCCTGGAGCGCTCGTCCTGTGGGGGATGATTCTGGATGAACCCAGAAGACAAGGAAGAGGGAGGACGCCCCCAGCAGACAGCCTCCTCCCTGCAGGTCACTGTCACAGTCTGTGCGCCTTGAGAGGGACAGATTAATAGCTCAGAGCTTCAGAGGAGGAAACAGGCTTGAGTGTGGGGGGAGGGGGGCGGGGAGCAAATTCTAAAATTTGAAAGAAGAAGGAGGAGGGGAGGAAGAAGAATGGTAGGGACAAGCTGGGGAAGGGACGCCACGCTCCAGGATTGGACCCCGCCTCCCAGCTAAGTTCCGTTTGTGAACCGACAAGACTCTGCTCGAGTTAAGTTCAGCTGGAGAGAGAAATGGGTGAGGCATCTGCAAGCTGCCCAGTTCCACCTGGGACCTGCTGTGGGGTGTAGAAACGGGGGGCTGGACTCTCAGCCCCCACCCCCAGTGTCTCTGTTCAGACCCACCTCCCCCATTTACCCTGGAGCAACACACCTGAGGGTCGCAGCTTCTCAGACTCGGCCAGCTCAGCCCGAAACAGCCCTGATCATCACACCTGCCCTGGGGCCGCACTTTCTGCCCCGGCAGGTGGCAAGAGCCTCTGCCACCTGGAGAGTCTCACCTAAAACTGGAGAGTCCATGCCAACTGTCTCCCCGTCTCAGAGGGACCGCTCCTCTCCACCAGTGACATCCCTGTCCAGGACTTGTCTTCCCCCACCTGTTTCATGGTGACACCGTCATAGTTACTGCATTCCAGGTTCATGGCAGCAGAGTGACCTTCCTCAGATGTCACTGTAACCACATCTTTCCACAGAGCGAGACCCCTCAGTGGCTCCCTGTGGCCCCTGGTCCTTAGACAGTCACGTACATTCTTTAAATCATCTCGCCCTTGCTCGCTGCTCCTACTTCTTCTGCTGGTACCTATCCTCCTCCATCTGCAGCCTGGATTTAAGCCCCACTACGACACACACACACACACACACACACACACGCACAATTCCCTCTTGGGTCCTATGGAAATGACCTCCATCCATCCCCTCATCCTGCAGAACGCCAACTTGTGATGTCCGAAAAGAACCTGCGCTTCCATTTCAGTTCCTTGTTCTTTTATTCAGCAACTATTAATTGAGCACCTATTATGTCCCAAAGGCTGTTTTATTCACCGAGAATACAAGAGTGTGTAAAAATGTAGATAGTGACCTTTCCTTCTTCCAGGTGATAGTCTAGTGTCAAAGGTAGACTTTAACCAAGAGTCTTCCAAAGACATGTACGCTCACAACCGTGCCCAGGCTGGGCATGCACGGCGTTATGGAAGGTACAGTGATGGGGGTTGGGTGATCTCGACAGAATATTTCAGGAAGACTTCCTGGGGAAGGGCCTTCTTTGGGTTCAAATCACACTTCAGTGGACAGAAGGGAGACAGCGAGAAGGAAAGGCAGGGCAAGCAGGGACAGGCACTTGCTGGCTGAGGGATCTGACGCAAGTCACTGCGTTCCTCGTCTTCTGAATGAGTTCATCTTAGTTGTTTGAAAGGTCAGTGGGTGGGAAGGAAGCGGACTTGCGGAGAAGGGCTGCCCAAGGGCTTCACAGAACTCAGGGAAGAGGTGGGGTTGGAAATGATCTCATCACAACACCTCCAGAGGCAGGACCATGCCCCGCGGAGCACTTCCCGCTGTGGGTGCACCTCGTTTGGGATCCCACGTAAGCCACACCTGCCCATGAGCCCACCCCACGCTTCCGAGACCGAGCAGGTGTCTTATGCTCCTAGACCCCGTGTTGGCTCCTATGGCAGCGATGGTGACGCTGTGTGGTGACCGTTCATGGACGTGGGTCCTCTACACTCTGAACTTCTTAAATCAAGGCACTGGGTCATAGTCAAAGAGAAAAATGACATCTTCGTGCTTCCAGATCCAGACACACTGGGTCTTTGCAGCTACCAAGACCAGTGAATTTTGCTAACATGGTCTGAGTGGCATTGCAGTTGTCACCTGTGACTGGAACAGCCCTGCCTAGAGCAAGGAACAGACAAGGTTCCGTGGTGGCGTGAGCCCAGGGGGTGGGGCTGGCCGTCTGGGTGGGCAGCGTGGGGGGACACACAGAAGCGAGGACACTCAAGCTAGAGGGTGAAACGGAGGTGACCAGCATTCGGGGTGGAGAGGCATCCCTAACAGAGGGAACAGTGCGTGCAAAGGCTCTGAGGCACGAAGCATTAGCGGTGAAAGGCGAGATCTTCAGAACCCCAAGACTTATCCGCTGTTACCCAAAGTTCTCTCTCAGTAAGACCTCCTGCGCGGCAACCTGGCTGCACGTGCGTCTCTCCCGTCTTCGCCGGGAAGGCTGCTCCTGGAACCACGTGTCTGCCGGGGACAGCCGTGTCGTGTCTGCAGTGGCTGGCCCTTCTCAGCCAGGCGGTTCCCCGCAGTTTGTCCAAAAGAGCTGAGCGGAGTCAGGACCTGAGCACCGAGGAGTCTCTCTGGTCAGCCTCAGGGCCCAGCCTCGTCAGCGTGGACTCTGACCCAACGAGACAGCTAATCAGCTGCTTATCGCTCACCTCATCCCAGCCGGATCCCAGCCCTCAGAGAAGGAAGGGGTCCTCTCACACGCCTGGCTCCTGCAAAATGGTACTAAGAGGATGTTCTAGTGCACAGGGGCTTTTCCTTATCCAGTCCGCAAGGATTCCTCTTTGTGAACATGCAGACCCTCCTTTTTCTGAAGATATGTTTTAAATTGGAATTGTTTCACTGGGACAAATGGCTAAATCAGTAAAACACCAGCCAGGATTTGCAGCTGCCACTGCCGCCGCTACTTACAGTTAAACCCACTCTGCCCTACACCAAGGCGGGCTCTGATCCTCGGCCACACGACACACCCACGCTCCCCAGGCCCCGGTCCTACCCACTGCTCAGCCGACCCCAGACAGAGAGGACCCACCCTCAGCATCGCCTCTGTCACTGGAAAAGCCACCTGAAGCACGCGTCCACTAAGGATGACCTAGGGGCTCTTCAAACCCAAAGGTCAGGGTCTGGGTCCGCAGCCCCTCCCCAGCTCAGAAACTCAGAAGCTGGAAGCAGCCCCTTCGGGCAAGGGAAGTGGCTATCCCAGAGTGAAAGGTCTAGCACGTTCGTGTAGACAGGGGAAGATGGGCTTGCAAGTCAGACAGTTCCGAGTTCAAATCCCCCCACTCTGACTTACTATCTTTGGGACCTGGAGCCGTTACTTAACCTCTCTGAGCCTCAGTTTCTCACCTTTAAAATGTAATATTGGGACGCCGGGAGAGCTCAACAGGTTGAGCACTTGCCTTGCAACTGTGAGTTCCTGGGATCAAATCCCAGCCCCAGGGCCCGTGTAAACCCACATGCTGAACTGGGGTGCGCCTCCCATGTGGGAGGCCCCCAGTTTGGTTCCCATCCTACACAGCCCCACACCCACCTGTGTGGAGTGAAACCATGTCAGAACTAATGATGTGCAAGTATGGAGACCGCTCTGGGCCCTCCCCCTTCTCTCTCTCTCTCTCTGTCTCTCCATCTCAAGCAATGAAATAAATCTTTAATAAAATAAAATAAAATTATAACATTGATACTTACTATGCAGAGCTATTATGTAGAAATGATAACCTGTACTTAGGAAACCGTTTAATCTCTGTATTAGTCAGTTTTTGTTACTATTAACATAATGCTGCATAACAAACAGCCCTCATATCTCGGTGGCTTAAAACAACTACATTTTTTTCCCCTAATGGTCTGCAGGCAGCTGACAAGCTTCACCCAGAACTGTGTGTCAGGTGCAGTTTGCTTCTCATGTAATTCATCCCCAAGCCAGCAGATTTCCGGGGATGGCTCTTCTCAGAGACAGGGCAGGAATCAACAGGGCTGCCCCAGCCATGCACATACTTGGAGCCTTTGGGGAGACAGAGCGCATGCATGTGGACTCAGCTCATGCACCCTGACCGAAGCAGGCCACGTGGACAAGCAAGAACTATGCCCTGTCCACAGGAAAGCCCCACAGCAAGGTGGAGCGACCAGGAAGAACCGTGAGCAAATGACACCTTCCACGCAGTCTGCGATGAACAGAAGCCATGATCGGCCCACTGTTCCAAACGGCCTGGACAGCCAACCCCATCTATCCATCCCTTCCGCTCCCCCCCGCCCCAGGTCAGGTCCCCATGGCTCTGTGGTTGGACGATGGCCAGAGCCTCCTGACAGGTCTTTGTATCAAGGTGTCTTCTCGCCATCGGATGCTCTGCCACCAAGGTGACCCTCCTAAAGACACGAGGCCCTTGGTCGCCTTAAATAAGCCCCACAATTCTTCATGAGCCACATGAGGAGTGCCGGGCCCTGTCCACAAAAGTCCCCACGCTTTTGAGCAGAACGGTACGCTCATCTTCTCCTGTCCCCTCTCTGTGGTCCTGTAGGGCCGGCTGAGAAGGAACTAATGTCTCAGCCAGTCCCCATCAGACCCCACAACAGTGTCCTCCCCGCCAGGGGCCCCAGGCTCCTCCTAGCACACAGTCCACCCACCCTCAGGCCGGGGAGCACCCAGCAACTATGCTGTTCCTCTAAAGCCTCCTGACGCCCCAGGGGGAGTGGGACGTGGTGGGGGCAGGTGGAGGGAACATCCTTGCGGAAACGGTAACGAGTGCTCAGCTGCCCCAGGAGAACTCAGAACGCTCCCCGCCTGAATGCAGGGGTGAATGCAGGAAGCCATCCTGGCATTCCTTACCTCTTCCCTCCTCTCATTTGACCTGGAAAGGCAGGTGAGGAGGACTCGGAAGGAAAGACACTGGCGCCCCCCGCTGGTCACACTCACCTACAGCAAAGCGTTGTACATTCAGGGCAGAAGAACCAGCTGTTTTCTGGGAGTTTCTGTCCTCCACCCTTTTAAGCCTCGCGGTGCATTTTATCACTGGGTGCAACGTGAAATGCTCTGCCAGCTGATGGCCTGTTCTTTATTTTTAAGGTGATAACATAGAGGAAAGGCAAAGAGTTTTAAAAAAACATAGTCCAAACTATGTAGCTATGTAGACATGGTCAAACGGTGCCTGCGTTCAGATGGAGACATAACGCTTGCCTGACCATGTGAGCGCGGAGCTGACGCTCCATAGACAGAGCGCTTTGTTAACAGACTGGGGTGCTTTGCTAACTGCAAGGGCGATGCGGTGGGGCTCCCTGATGGCAGTAATTATTCTACCTGAATTTCATGACTGTTTTCCATGGAGAGGGAGTCTCGTTAGACCTCCAGGCAAGATTTGTGCAATGCCTTGTACAAGGGGCACACCCACGTGCCCCACCAGCTAGCTGGGTGTGCAGCTTCGAGGCCTATGCCCTCCCACTCTGCTTCACCAATAGCCAAGGGACCCAAAAGGCAGGAGTTTAAGTCCTGGCTTGATGTGGGCCAGGAATGAATGAGCTGCAGCCACCAAATGCCGGGGTTCCTTCTGGACATGGTTGCATGAGGTGAGTGAGAGATTTGCTGATAATGTGCATGCCCTGGGCAACAGTCCACGCAGTGAAGAAGTTCATGGGACAGCAAATCGGTGTCAGGTTTCCCGATGAACCTGGTCCTTGGGCCTCTCACCTGCCCAGTGGTCGCTAACTTCTGGCTGGCTGGGCAGGAATCCTAACAGCTCCCTAGATGAGTCCTGTGCACACCAAAGTATGAGAGTCCATGCAACAGGGACCCTAAAATAAGAAGCACATACATGTAGTAAAGGGGGAGGGGAGGCAAGTTCCAAGCAAATTGAGTATTTTTTTTTAATCCATTTGTGTGTGTGTGTATGTGTGTGTGCACTAATAGGTGCCAAAAGTGAACAGCAATCATCTCTAATTTGCAACTTCCCCACCTCAGCGCTATGAACATTTGGGGCCGGATAGTTCTTTGTGGTGGGGGCTGTCCTGTGCATTGTAGATGTCGACCAGCATCCCAGGCCTCACTAAATGCCCGTAACACCCCCTAGTGGCAACAAGCAAAAATGTCTGCAGACACTGCCATATGTCCTCTGAGGGACAAGATTCCACCCCCCACAGCACCCCAAGTTGAAAACCAACCCCTAGATGGAAGGTGTAATAAATGTTTTACTTTGTTCTTTAGTCTACCTGACCATTTTTTTTTATTTTATTTTTTAGTATTTTCTAAAATAAACAAAGTACTTTAGTCATGTAAAAAAGCTCACTGTCAAAAAAACAAAAGCATGGGGAAGCCCGGATGTCTCAGTGGGTTAAGCGCTCACTTTGCAGCGCCGGGGAACGGGGATCGAATCCCGGCCCCGGCCCATGCGGACCCATATGCTGAACTGGGAGCTCCCCCAGTTCAGCTCTCTCTCCGTCTCTGTCTCTGTATCTCTCTCCTCTCTCTCTCTCTGTCAAAAAACAATTTAAAAAAATAAATAAATAAAATTCTTTAAAAAAACAAAAGCACTCAGCTGAAAAGATATTCCTGTTAGTATTTATAGTAAGTAAACTAACTTTATCATGATTGAAAATAATTATGGAAAAACATATGTCGTGGCCTCCCAAATGGCAGTATTCTCTATAACCTTGGGACGAGGCATTCTTAAGTAGGTACCTTAGAGAAGCAATTCTACATACAGAAAATGCTTGACAAATATGGTTGATTTTTGTAGTCACATATAAAAACAAAAAGTTATGGATGCTAAAATCAACAAGAGGACACAAATTAGGGCAGTTGGTAGACTATAATACAGTATTAAATATTTACAAAGAATTTATAACAAAGTGGGGAGAAAGTTTGTCAGATTGTTAAGTGGGGAAAAAATGGATGCAAAATCAAAGATGTTTCATCCTCACTGATAACAATAATAACAATGAAAAGAACCCTGTGAATCCACAGGGCTAAAGGACATACACCAAGATGTTAAAAAGTGGTTGTCAACTGCACGGTGGCATTGTAGGTGATTTTTTCTCCCTACTCTTCTGAAATGTCCAAATTTTCTATTAAAAGCATGTATGTATTTATGGTGAGCAAGAGAAAACAGTAAAATGTATTTAAAAAAAAACAAACATCAAAATGATCACAAAAATGCACCAAAATTTAAGGTTAAGAAATACCTTTATATTGATCTATACATAGATTCCATCCAAAGGATAAAAATAACATTGTTCAAAAATTAAACCCATTCAGAAAGTACAACATAAACTAAGTGACTGTACCCATCCTGATGAGCTCTGGGACGGATACATTTAAGGATGATTATACTATACAGAAGGCCAATAAAAGGGTGTATGTTGTAACACGATAAATTGCAAACTGAAAGTGGTTTTTAAGAAAAACAAGCTGGATAATTTTTTTTTTTCCCCCATCCTGGGTTCACATTCTTCTAAAACAGAGGATCTTGTGTAGAAGGAGATAAAATCATTTGAGTTTGATTCAAATTAACGAACCAAGGAGATTTCGGCCACCTCATTGATTGATCTGTCCTAACTTGTTGCCGTTCATCCAGGGTGACGACAATTCCAGACCACAGGAAACACCATCATTGCAGACAAAAGCCATTTGTGAGTCAATATTTGCCACACCTGGCTCTCCAGGTGGCTCCAGGGAATCCTCTTGTTCGCTCATGCCCCGGTCTTTCATGGGGACACAGACTATATCTTACAATAGACCTCAAAGAGGGAGGCAGCTGCGTGCATGCGGTAGAAAATAGAAAACGGCATGGCCAGGTTGACCACAATTATCCAGGGTTCAAAGCCGAAGACAGTTTCCTCCAATCCGTTGTCGTATTCAGGGCGGCAGCCGAAAGCAGGAGGGATCCAAAGCTGCAAGACAAGGGAGACTGTCCATGCCACCGCCTGGGAGGCCCCGCACACTCCCAGTGCCCACCTGGACACAGGGAGACCGAGTCACCCCTGTCACAGTGGTAGCAATCTCTACGCCTCATTTCCCATCCCCACAGAGTCCCGTCAAAGCCACCGAGCCCACCCGAGTATCCTCGCTCCTTCAGCCCCCCTCCGGAAGGAATGCTTCACAAAGCCACCTGCTTCTCTCCAGCCCTGCAGCCTGCTCCTTGGCCCGGTCCTCAGTTTCCCCCACGTGAACAGCTGCAAGCCTCCAAAAGAGAACCCCAGTCCAGTGGGGGTCTTCGTCCTCCCCCCACGTGGCTTCGGGAATGAGCCCTGACCTGCCACTCCTCAACTGTCACTCACCAGTGGCTCTGTGGCCTTCAGGAGAAAGTCCAAACTCCCTCCATGGTTGGGCAGCTGTCCGCACCTCCATGTCCCTTGTTACGGCTGTGACTACAGCCTCCCCAGGCTGTGCACAGTCCCCAAGTGTGGCCTTAGAGTAGACTGACCAGACGTCCCATTTGGAACGGGACAGGAAACAGGGTCCTGTCTTGTCACATTGACATGCATGCATGGTCAGCCTCGTCTCACTGGACTAAATTCAAGGTGTCAGGAGGCTGACCAGACATATGCTTTGACATGGGACAGTACTGCTTTCTGTCTCATTTCAAACAGGACATCTGGCCAGCCTACCTTAGAGCAATATCAAAAGTTGCCACCCTGGGCATGCACCAGCTTGTAACATGGGGAGGGAGCTCAAAAGCCAATGGGCTGATGGGGAAACACAGGGTGGCCCTGATGGTACATGGGGGCTGGGAGCAGAGAGCTGAATATGACCGTGGCAGGCTCCGGGGACTGGGTGTCCCCACCATTGCATTGGCTACAGTCACTGCAGAGGCCTGTGGGGTACCAAAGACGGCTCCCCGTCTTTTTACCAAGCCCTGCCATCCTCCCATTCTCTAGAGCAAATCCCAACAACAGCTGACATTCTTTATTTCCTTCCTTTTCTCCATCTCTGCCACCACGGCCCTGGCGAAGTCTCCCTCATTTCCTGTGTGGGCAGCTGCTGGGCTTCTGCTCTGGGCCCCCTGTGCTTGGTCTGACCTGTCTCCACGCTGCGCGCACACTGCCACTAAGGGAAACACTCCAAACACCAAATGAATGGCTCCTCCTGCCCTCCACTAAGGACCAGGCTCAGCCAGGCTCACGAAGTTCTGCTCAGGCCGGACCGTCTCACTGGACCTCCCATCCTATTCCCCACTCTGCTGCTCTGTTTAACACACATAGAATTCATGCTAAACCACTTGCTGCTCCCCAAGTAGGCCAGAATGCTGTTTGCCTCTGTGCGTTTACGCATCGTGCGCCCTCTGTCCAAAACGCTTCCCCTTGCCTTGACCGCCTGGTAAGCTTCCAACCATTCCTTGAAGCTGAGGCAGACAATGGGGAGTGGCTGACTGTACCTCTTCTTCTACCTTGATACCTTCCATCATAGAAGCTGGAAAGCAAACCATCCACGTCCCCACCTCTCTTGCAGCTAGGAGTGGCCACGTGAAGACATTGCCTGGCACCAGTCCTTCCCTCCTTCGTCCTGCCTGGAAGCCAGATATGATGCTTGGTGCTGCTGTAGCCATCTTATGACCATGTGGCAACAAGCAGCAGGCCAAGCACAGTCATGTGGAAAGGAGAACAGTGCCCAGGCCCTTGGTTATGGGGATCTGCTGCCAGGCCAGCCCCAGGGCCTTAACCTCCAGAAGTCTTGTCTTTAAGACTAAGGATACTACTGGTCAAGCTTTATGTGACTCGCAGTCAGAAACACTCCTCATTAAGACTGGGCTTCACCTCAAGGGACGCATTGAAGTCCCTCCTTGGATCCTGCTCCTATTAGACCTGCCCGCATGTGCCGTACTCACTGTACTGTATTTCCCCTGGTCTCACAGCCCCACCAGACTGTGGCCTTTTTGAGGAAAGGGGTTGAGTGGCATACAGCTGGTGCTCAGGAAGTGGATCTGTAGACAGAGGCCTACATTCTAGTCTCATTTCTTAACCTTATGCCTAAATGATTTTGATGACAAGCTGCCTCCATGCCTTGTTTGAACAAGGCAAGGAAAATGAGAGAATTAATTTTTTTAGTAAATATCTTAGTGGGGCTCACCGAGATGTTGCACAGAAACAGAAAGGCTGCAATATTCCGTAAGACTCTCCTCTTGACATTGCTCTGTAGGAATTGGGGGGTGCTGGCCGGGCCCGAGGCCTCCTCCCAGGTCCTCTCCTCTTTGCCACCAGCTTCTCTCAGACACAGATCTCCATGGGCTGCAGGCGGCCCCTCGCTGCCCTGCTGGGGCGCATCCTCAGCCTCTGTTCTGCTCTTGAGGCAGGAAGACGCGAGGGCGGGGGCCCTGCCATTGCACACCGTGACCACCCGCAGGGTTCTGATGTCCTCAGCGCACTCAGGCCCCCGGTGAGTGGACTCGATGATGAAGAGGTTCTGGACGTATTTCTCGGCGATGACCAGGATGGAGTAGGGCAGGTTGTACCAGGTGTACAAGGGGCGGGACTCGGCGCAGAGGGCGGCTAAGATGGAGCCCCAGGAGAGGAGCCAGGAGCCAGAGGCAGTGCCCACCAAGAGGTCCGTGTCCAGTTTGCGGGCCGGGTTCTTGGACTCATCTAGCGACTGCTCGTCAAGCCTGTAGATCAGGATGCCAAGCAGCCCCGCCGCCCCCATGAGCAGCAGCAAGGTGATGGCGTACAGGTAGAACATGGTGAGGGCCGACTCGCTCTTGGTCTTGGAGCGCCCGATCTGTACCAGATACACCACCACCACCCCAATGGTCGCGGCCAGCACCATCAGGCCCAGGGCCGAGCCCACCACGACCCCATGGAACTTGAACTGGATCTTCTGATGCTGCTGAGACTCCACTTTGCGCCCGATGTTCTTCCACAGGACGTAGAGCATCGTGGAAGCCAGGATCTGGTACTCGATGGTGAAGGGGTACAGGTAGTAGATCCCATGCGCGATGGCGGAGCAGAGAGTCGGGGGTGTGCAGTTACAGGGAGGGGTGTGGTCATCTAGCTCTAGGGGACAGAGGCAGATCCACGGAGGGCAGTTAGCATGTGCACGGGGAGGTGCCAAAGCACACAGCAGTATTGTCACTGAGGCTCACACTTGGGCTTTCCCATTGAATTAAAAACTTCATTTCAAGGCTCATTATTATGTTTAATATCCTAGTTAAATTGATATCCATGAACATCCCCCCAAAAGTATTCATTCCATGAATCATATTTTATCCATACCCTGGAATATTATACAGCCATTATAAAGGATATGGCAGAAAGTTACTTCGTAACATATAAAGATGGTCACAAGATATTGTTGAATGAAAGCAGCTTGCCAAAGAGGCTAGAAAGAGGCGTTGGTGGTATAGTGGTGAGCATAGCTGCCTTCCAAGGAGGCTAGAGCGTAATACCATTTTTGTAAATATCTATAGATGATAGAGACAATCAGAAAAATCTGGACAGACATAAACAAAAATGTTAACAATGCTTATTGCTGGCTAGAAAATGGCTGGTGGTTTTTGTTTTGGTTTTTTTTTCAATGAAAGAAAGTCTAATAGTGTCCCTTTTCCCAGCTTTCCTGAGATAACTGACATAGCACTTGGTAAGTTTATGGTGCTCAATGTGCTAACTTCTCGATTTGTCTTCCCTGTATTTTCTAAACTTTCAATGTGAATATAATTTACATGAGTAATTTAAAAACTTTTTAAAGCTTTGTGAGGGAAAATGCCCTTTTTTCCTTGTTAGCAAAGATTTTTCTCTTGAAAATATCTGATCTTTGCAAGTGTGATGTGAGATGGGCAGGAGGGCATATCGGCGTCACCTTCCAGAAGACACTCGGCAATGATATAAAGAAATATTTCATTACAGGAAGAGAGAATGCTGTAAATAATGAAATATGTAACAAAAGCCTTAAAGATGATAAACTCATAGATATACAGTCTTTAACCTATAATTCCAATCTACTCTAAGGGAGAAATCAAAAATATAACCAAAGCATTAGGTAAAAGCATGTGTGTGAGAGAGAAACACATCAGTTTGCAACAATTTAGAAAGTGAGTGAATTTTTGTACATCCATTAAAAGTTAGAATTAAGTTGTGTTTCGGTAATACAAGAAATAATCATGTTCAATAACAATAGAAAAATGTAAGAACAAATTATAATTCAGTAGTTTTTTAATGGATATTACAACCCAGTATTGAGTTGTAAAATTAATATAGAGGGCAGCACCTAAGTTCTTTAACAGAATAGAATTGTTTAATGAAATACAATAAGATACCAAATACAATAGAAATTTGAGGGTGTCCAATACATTAAGATTATTTCATGATATTTGTGTACACACATACAGGTAAGTGTGCATTTGGCCTGCAATGGAAAGTTTGTTTTTTACCATAGGTTATAGACAAAATAAAGGTCAAATATATATATAGTATGATTTTAACTATAAATAAATAAATAGCACTCTACAAAGAAATAACCAAATGTTAACAGCGTTTACCTACATTTCTGGTAGGTGTTATTATGGATTTATTTCTTTACATTTTGTAATTGTTTTAATTTATGATATGCATATACTACTTATAAAATCAGATGGAAAAGCTTTGTGGTAGCATTAATTACCCTCACTTTTGCAGAACACTCCAGTTTTCAATTCATAAGGAGTTTCCCCCACCACTTGTAACCCAATGCAGTACATGCAAAAGGCAAGGGAAGAAATCAGAGGAAAGGTCCAGATTCAAAGAATGTTAGAGCTGATGAAATCCTTTATTATTATTATTATTATTATTATTAATTAATCAAACCTCTTCTTTCACAGAGCTCTCTGGAGCCAACTGCTAGGATTTAAATCATGCCTCAATCATTTAATTGCTGTGTGACCTTGGGCTGGTTACTTGACTTCTCTGTGGTTCAATGGTTTCCTCTGTATAATGAGATCCATGCAGTGCTTACCTCAGAATGTTGGGACAAGAATTAAATGAGCCATGTCAAGTGCCTAGAACAGTGCCAGGTACTCAGCAAATGCTTAACAAAACTTTTGGTTTGGGTATTGTTGTCATTGCTGTTACTGTTATTAATACCAACGAGGAAATGAGGCCTAAGAAGAGGGAAGGAACTTCCCAAGAGTGGGCTGCTGGTTGGGAGTGTGAAGAAATACAGTGTGTGCCCCAGAGTTCATCATCCCCACCCCACTGGTGAGAAAATGGGTTTAAGATGGCTCTTTGTGCCTGGCCTGGGCTCCTACAACTAGGATAGACATGCAGTACGGCATAACTGGAAGAGCTCTTGAAAGTACATGGTTCAGGCCCCCTCAATTTACAAATGGAAAAAGGGGAGTCTCCGAGAGGTTGAATGGCTTCCAAAGGTCACACAGCTAGTATGCGATGGGAACACCACCCACACCTGAGACATCCAGTTCCCAGTACATTGCACTTTCCTCCACCCACATTCCTCTTAACCCCAAAGCTCTAATATAGAAGTGATATATCATAAATACTCAAGAACTTTGGGAGAAAAGGAAAGATTAGTACTACAAGCTCTCACATAGGAGCAAGGAGAAATAAAGATGGGCCAAAGTTAACAGCAAAGTCGAGTTAAATGAAAACTTCAGATGAACTAAAACCAATTACCCACAACCTACCATTAGATGTCTATGGATTTTTAGAAGCTATACTTTGAGTAGAAAGAACTGGTAATAATGGCTTAATTAAACATACAAACAGAAACAACTATCCATAGTTGTAAACAAAGACATGTAGTTCCATACCCACCTGGACCATGAGAAATGGTGACCCTAATGACAACCCTTGGGTCGGACAAGCCCCTGAGTCACTGCTGAAACCTTTAATTATGCTCAGCACACCCTCCTTACAGAACCAGGATGGGAGACTCATGGGGTTTGGAAAGATTTCAACAACAGCAGAGGACTACCTGGCCAATGCTGAGTCGGACAGACCCTGCAGTTTGTTGGCAGCTGTCTCTTCATTTCTGAACACCCGGGTCTCTGCAGGTTTCCAAGGCATTTCAACATGGTGGCAGGGCAACCCTTCCACTCACCTATTGTTATGTTCCTGAAGCCCAGAGTGATGAGCCGTTCCTTGTGCTCATTGAGTTGGTGCTTTGACTCATTGAGGACACTGTTGGTCCATAGAAGCAGGTTGGTGAACACTGAGTGGATCACCCCAAACCTGAAACACAAAGGCTCAATTCTTGACCAGCCCTGGGAAGCTCCAAACCCCATGGGGTGAGACAGACATTGCACACTCATGCACACACACACACATCCACGGCTCCTCCTTAGCCATGATTTTGGTTTCATCTGGCAGCTTAGGCTCTGGGTGGGTCCTCTGTCTGGCTGGGAGGAGAAGTTCCACGGGAACTACCAAAACCACAGTCTTGGCATTCTGCCTGAATCTTGAAACTGCCAGTAGTAACTCACTGTCTACGGGACAGAAAGAAACTGGTCTTGGCAGCAGAAACACAGGGATGGAAATTTCCAAAAAGCAGGCAACCAATGGAATCATACCTCAAACCTTTCTTCCTAGAAGGGAGGAGAACAATAAGGGAAAGATGAAAAGCCTCCATTGGACATCTGGAGAGTTGGATATACCCTTACTGTGAATTGGCCAAATCAATAACCATCATCCACCCCCTCTGCTTTGCAACTTACCTCTAAAGACAACAAAACAAGTCAGAAACTTGCTGTCTGGACTCCCTTGCAGCTAGGCATGCCCACTGTGGCTAGTGAGATGTAAGGTACAGTCTTCTCGGCACTACTGAAAAGCTTTTACCTTTTTGATGAGAGTTAAAAATAAGAAAACCCCACTATCTGTTTCTCTCCCCTTTTCTCCAGCCTTGAATGTAGGCATGGGGGCTGGAGTTGTAGCAGCTATCTTGTGACCATGAAGCAACCAGGAAGAAATCCCAAACTACTGAGGATGGCAGAGTGGAAACATTAAAAAGCCTGTTCTGTGACAACACTGTTGAGCAGCTAGAGTCTCAGATAGATTCAGAGGGTATGACGTGGTCACAGATAGAGTAAGTAGCTCACTGGGGTTTATAGAGTTAGGAAGCACCAAGTCTGACTCCAGAGTCCTGACCTTGGGTCTACACCATGACACCTCAAGAAGAAGAAAAGGGATGGAGAAGAAGGTGGACACTGGAGTCTGGGGAACCGAGGGGAGATCTGTGAGGAATATGGTTCAAGAGGGGGGGTCACTGACTATTTCAAAGTCTCCCCCTGCCTGGTGGTTTAAGTCAGATTCTCATCAGTAGCTTCCAGGGCACTTAACAATGGACCTTGCATGCAGTAAGTACAGCAAATACTGGTGACTTGTGAAGCATTCCTTTAAACTTTTTTTAAAGATTTATTTTATTGTTTTGACAGAGAGAGAGAGAGAGAGGAGGGCCCAGAATAGTCTCCGCAGTTGCACATCAACAGCCCTCAACATAGTTTGATTCCACACAGGTGGGCCAGGGCTCACAGGGTGGGAACCAGGCCGGAAGCTTCCCTCATGGGAGGCATGCCCCCGTGAACTGGGGGCCAAACTGGGGGCCTCCCACATGGGAAGCTCGCCCCAGCGGGAACCAACCTGGGGACGCACAACCCCGTTTAGCACATGGGTCTGCAAGGGCCAGGGCCGAGACTCGATCCTTGGACCCCGGGGCTCCAAGGCGAGCACTCAACCCACTGAGCCATCCCGGCTTCCCCCATTCCTGGAAACTTGTGTGCAACTGATCACTCCTCCATTGGGAGCCAGAGACCCAGAGGAAGCACGCCTCCTCCCTGTCTAACCAAGAGCTCACTTGTCCATGATCAGCCTACAGGAAAAATGGTACAACTGGGTCTTCAACCCTGACCTTGCCTCTCCTCTAAATGTCTACCCCGGCTGACCCCTGTGCGGCTCCCACGAGTGGACTGCAAGCAAAACCTTGCTTCCTTCGGCAGCTGCATAAGGTCCAGGCACACAGAAGGAGACAACAGCCTCTCCAGGGGTGGGTGAGTTAGGTGTTTGCCCATCTGCTGGCCCAGTTGCTAGATTATGGCCAGCCTTCCCAAGGGCATCTGAGAGGCATTGTCTAGAGCCTTTGACAAATGCAGACAATGCCTTTTGCCTCGGGCTGGCTGGCTTTTCTTTTACTTATAATGTACATAGCTCCCCTTTCTTCTCCTCTTTCCTGGTCCAAATGGCAGCTGTCCAGGCCCCGGGCCCACTGAACCAGAGGGGCTGACGGGGGTTCTGCCTGTGGCTCCGATCCGTTCACCATGCGAGATCCCCGAGAGATGGCAGCCTCCGGTTGGCTTGATCTGGTAATTGTCCTACAAACTCAGAGCAGACGTCAGTTCCTCTTGCCAGGCTGCCTTTCTCCTACTCGGACCCCACAATCCCAGACCACAATAAAAAGAAGGCTTCCAGAGCCATGTCTGCTTTTAAACCTACTGCTCTGCTAAGCCTCACCCTTGGGGAAAGAAAAGGACCCAAACCAGTAAGAGGAGCTCTCAGATCAGGAGAAAAATCCCTATGTGCACTAAAAGCGTGGGTGGTAGGATATTTGCTTGAAAGACTGGACAAAAGCAGTACGTCCAAGCATGACAAGGTCCCGAGCCTTCGGAGCCCGGCAGGAAACGTTGATGGCTAAAACAGGTCCAGGGTGGCATCAGGGAGTGGTGGGGACTGCAGCAAAGTGAGGGGACAGCCACCATCTGGAGGACACATCCCTGACTCAGCTCTATTCCTTTGTTGCCATGTACATTTGGGATTGCCAAATCCTCTTTTTTTTCTAGAAAAGTCTAGATCTAAAACCTAAAGGTAGTCAGTAACTCAAAAATGTTTAGGGCACTAAATTTGTTGGGGGTGATCAAAGAAGGTTGGAGAGGGGTTGAGTGAAACAGGGGAATAAATGAAGAAGGACAAATTCATAGTCACAAAGTAGTCACAGGGATATAAAGTGCAGCATAGGACACACAATGACATTGTGATAACTGTATGGCATCGGATGGGAGCCAGGTGTATCGGAATTAGGATTTTATATACCTGTCTCATCACTATGCTGTACACCCGAAACCGATATAATATTGTAGGCCAAAGGTAATTGGAAAATGAATAAATAAATGAGAAAGAAAAAATGTTTAACACTTGGCCCTACAAACAAAACACGATAAATCAAGTGATACGCATGTCTAACTCAAGGCACTCTCTCCGGTCTAGGAAAGAGGCCCTGAGACAGAGAGAGACTTGTGTCCAGGTGCTCAATAATTAAGGCCAGGACAGGGCCCCTCAGTGGTCCCTTGGATGGAAGATCCTGGTGACACATGTCTGGGTGCACGGCCTAGAGAACAGTGAACCCAGAGATGCAAGACACAGATGTGAGCCACATGTCAAATGTTACATTTCCTGGTCGCCACATTCTTTTTCCTTTTTTTTTTAACTGAACTGGGGGCCTCACCGCATTCGGGAAGCACACCCCAGTTCAGCATGTGGGTCCACCTGGGCCGGAGCCGGGATTCCATCCTCGGTCCTCAGGGCTTCAAAGCGAGCGCTCAACCCGCTGAGCCATCCCGGCTTTCCCCACATTCTTTTTCAAAGAGTTATTTTATTGTTTTTGACAGAGACAGAGACAGAGAGAAGGGGGAGGGCCCAGAGCCGTCTCCATAGTTGTACGTCATCAGTTTTTGACTTGGTTTCTTTCCACACAGTGGGACTTGATTTCATTCCATACAGTTGGGCGGGGGGGTGGGGGGGCACGCAGGGTGGAAACAGGGCTGGGGGCTCCCGAATGGGAAGCACACCCCAGTTCAGCATATGGGTCTACACGGGCTGGGGCCGGGATTCAATCCTTGGTCACCGGGGCTGCAAAGCAAGCATTTAAGCCACTGAGCCATCCCGATTTCCCCTACATTTTTGAAAATAAGTAAAAAGGAACAGGTAGAAATAATTTTGATACTATTTTGTTAAACCCAATATAGCTAATATACTATTGTCAACATCTGATTGGTACTCCCCCAAATTGTCACTGAGACATTTTACACTCTGCTTGTCACACTAGTCTCTGAAACGCAGGGTGTATTGGGTTTCCAGCACATCTCACAGGAACTAGCCACAATTCAAGTGCTCAGTAGCCACCTGCAGCTGCTGTCAGGGACAGGCAGGTCTGGAAAGCAAAGCTAACGACCCCTTTCTACTTGGAGGGAAAAGGCCCCAAATATCCTGAGGCTGAGATTAAATAACTGGCTAAATCAAAGAGAATGACTTCACCCAGCAAGTGAAGTCATGTGATGCCATGAAATAGCAGTGGATGAAAAGTCAGCATCCATGTCCTGCCTGGCTATGCACAGGGGAGGCCCCCAGTTCTGTTCCCACCCCACGTAGCCCCACATCTGCCTGTGTGGAACGAAAGCATATCACAACCAATGACGTCCAACTATGCAGACGGCTCTGGGCCCTCCCCCCTTCCCTCTCTCTGTCTCTCTATAGCACCTTCTCTCAAACAATGAAATAAACCTTTAAAACAAAAAAGGAAAGAAAGAAAGCAAAGATTAATTGCCCAACAATAGATGTTATGAACTAGAATTGTATACACTGAAACCCTAATCCCCAATGTGCATTTGAAGATAAGGCCTTTAAGGAGGTCACTATGGTTCAATGAGGTCATAGGGGTGGGGCCCTGATCCAATAGGACTTGTGTCCTTATAAGAAGAGGAAGAGACAGCAGAGATTTCTCTCTCTCTCTCTCTCTCTCTCTCTCTCTCTCTCTCTCTCTGTCTCTCCAGTCCTGCCAAGCAACAAGGCAGCCCCTCTGCAGGCCGAGAAGACAAGCGTCAGCAAGAACCAACCCTACAGGCACCTCGACCTTGGACTTCCAGCCTCCAGAGCTGCAGGGAGATATGTTTCTGTTGTTTAAGTTGCTCAGTCTGTGATAGTCTATGACAACCTGCACAAATTAGCTTAGATGAATTATGGTGAGAGTATACTGTGCGATCAATAAAGTACTAACGGGGGAAAAGGTTAACAACAGATTGAAAAGAAACGGCAGAGCAAGAGGATCAGGGCCACATGTGTAAAAAAGGAAAAGGGAAAAAAATGTATCTATTCCTGGAGACAAGACTGGAAGGCAACAGACTAAAACGTCAGCAGTGGGAACCTCAGGCGTGGCTGTCTTAGTCAGCTCCAGCGGCTATAACAAAACAACAGACATGTATTTCTCACAGTTCTAGCGGCTCGAAGTCCAATGTCAAGGTGCCAGCATGGTTGATTCCTTGGGAAAGCTCTGTTCCTTGCTTGCCGATGGCCTTCCCTGTGTCCCCACAAGGACTTTCCTCTGGGTGCCCCTTCCTCTTCTCAAAGGGCACTGATTCCATCATGGGGGTCCCACCTTCCTGGCCTCATTTAAACTTATTTCCTCCTGAAGGCCTCCCCCAAAATGCCATCACATTGGGGGTTAGTTAGGGCTTCAACATACAAATTGTGGGAGGACAGGAAATACATGCACACGTACTATCTCTTGTACATTGTTTTACCTAAGATGTACTGTTGATGCTGATTTTTACATAATGAGGTTGATGAACATTATTTCCATTTTGATAATCTATTAAAATCGTTCTAGGGGAAGCCGGGATGGTTCAGTGGGTTAAGTGCTCACTTTGCAGCGCCGGGGACCAAGGATCAAATCCTGGCCCGTGCGGAACCATATGTTGAACTGGGAGCTCCCCCAGTTCAGTTCTCTCTCTCTCTCTCTCTCTCTCTCTCTCTCTCTCTCTCTCTCTCTCTCTCTCTCTCCCCCCTCTCTCTCTCTCTCTCTGTCTCTGTCAAAAATAAATAAATAAATAAAATATAAAATGGCTTAAGTTATTTAAAAAAAAAATTGTTCTATCCAGTGGTCAGACATAAGAGGGCCTTCTGGAAGGTTTCCAGCCATGTAACTGTTCTGGTTATATTGACAATGGCTGGATTTTTTTCCAGAAGGGGCCCTGGTACATCAACCTTTTAAATATCAGTTGTCACTTAACATGGTACATTCAAACAGTTTTCTGTTCCTCACAGTTTATACAATGAGAGGTCTTTCTATAAAGCAAATACTGATCCCTTGATTCTTCCAGATGTGTGCACACAGGGCTTTCTTACATAATAATAACACCTTGCATTGAAGTAATGCATCCCATTATCCTACGGACTTTCCCTTGACCCTCATAGTCACCTCAAGAGAGACGTGGGTGGAGATAATCATAGGCCCAACTTGCTGAGGACTTGTGTGTGTCTGCACACTCGTTGTCCACGCTTTTATTCAGTCCTTGGAGGCTGGCTACTCATATGCTATGATCTCCATTTTACAGATGAGGAAAACTGAGGCTCATAAAGGGGAAGTGTCTAAAATGGTACAAAGTTGACAACCCCCATCATCCTCCTTCCCGTGCTGTCCCCAGGAAGCAACCAAGGGGAGGGGGGCCTCCAACCACAAATGAAGGCTTTGCTTGTAGGGATGGAGCAGGGAGTTGGGCTCATATTCATAACCAACCAAGATGGTCTTGACGAGTTTCATTTGTTCTTCATCTCACTGAACACCAAATTCAGCACACAAAGCAATGAGCGGCGCACGGTGTTTACCTTTCCAGGGTTTTGAACGACTGGATGATGTCCTTTGCGTGTCCCCAAAGAAAATATACCTGGATGGAAACCAAGTAAGGAAAGGAAGACACATCAGTGGGGAACCATCACTCTATTTGTGCACCTGAAAAGCTGTAACATGTAAGGAAAATGTGTGGGGAATGTGGGGGACAGCCATGATCTCCCACCATAAGAATAGCCACTCACTATCCTCATCTCAGGTGACAGTGTCTGTCCCCAGTGGGGACGGTGTTCAGGGAGCATGGCGGTGATGCTCAGAGCAAGGTCTCCTGCGATGGGACAGGGTTTAGGGAGTAGCAGCCTGGCTGTCCTCGCCCCCGTGAATCTGTTTCTATCACCCACTGAAGCAGAAACCAAACGTTCAATGCTTTACATGAAGAACAGAGTGGATTCAGGACGGTCATTTCCCTCTGCTCCATAAGCTGCCCAGTCCCCTGGCCATGTGGTCAACAGTAGAAGACGGGGGAGAGGCGGAGCTCAGGAAGGCCTCTCTATCCAACTAGTGGGGAAATTCTCTTGGCCTTGGGCAAATTGGGGAACCTTTCTGCATCTCTTTTCCCATCTGTGAAATGGGGATGATAATGGGACTGACTTTGAAGGGTGTTGTGAGCAATTAAGGAAGATAATCCATGTCAACCACTTGGAATAGCTCCTAGAGTGGGTATATCTCCAGTAAACCTTCTCTACCGTCAACTCACCCATTCGTTGACATGGACCAAACGCAACCTCTGTTTCAGGCATTTTTTTGAGCTTCTAAAACATTCTGAGTCGCATTTTAGACACAGACACATACTGAGCAACTACTACGTGCCAGACCTTGGTGGGCACTTTATAAATGTGTCTTTTTAATCTTCATTTTACAGTTAAGTGCTATCAAGAGAAAATCAGGCCGCACAAGAGAAAATATATTCACACATGCTATCTCTTGCACATTGTTTCACCTAGAATTTACTGTCTGTTCTATAAATGATTCAAGACATAATTCTTGAAACATCTGATAATTCAAAAACCAGAGAGCAATGACTCCTGGGAATATGACATCCAGCCCAGCAACAGGGAAGCATAATACTTAAGTAAACTTGTATTTATCAGTGAACTCTAAGTTAGACAGCTATTTAACTGCTGCTTCGATAAAGACTACATAGCAATATAAAAAAGTTTATAATTTTTTAGGTAAAAAGCTCAAAACAAAAAATTCTGCTTCTTCTGTGTAAAACTTGACAAGAATGTAGACTTAGCACAAGGAATGGGGGAATACATGAAAACAGCAAATATTTCAGTTAATGGGCTTCTAGATATATTTTTATTCTCTTTTTCAACTTTTCAGTGATGTTATACTATATTTTTAAATAAATATCTTTACTTACACATACAACCCAGAAATCGCACTTCTGGGTATGTATCCAAAAGAATTGAAAGCAGGTTCTCAGAAAGGTATTTGTACGCCTATGTTTGTAGCATCATTATTCACAGAGGCTAAAAGGTGGAAGCAGCACCAGGGCCCATCAGTGACGATGGTGATGAATAGATCAACGCAGTGTGGTCCATCCATACAATGGAACATTGCTCAGCCTTTAATAGGGAGGACATTCAGACACCTGCTACAACGTGAGTGAGCCCGCAGGACATTGGGCTAAGTGAAGTCAGCCAGTCACACAAGGACAAATACCGTATGATGCCACCTATTTACGGTCCCTAGAGTAGTCAGATGTATAGAGACAGGAAGGTGAATGGTGGCGGGGGAGGGGCATCTGGGAGTCCGTGTGGAATGAGCACCGAGTCTCGTTCTTGCAAGATGGAAGAGTTCGGAAGGTTGACTGCACAACCGCGTTAATATACTTAACGCTACTTAACCGTATGCTTCAAAATGGCTAAGACGGCAAATTTTATGGGATGTGTATTTTACCACAATTTAAAAACAATACAGTTTTTTTAAGTAATGGTTTTCATTGTCCAGTTATCTAAGGCAGCAAAGGCGCGTAGTAAGGGTCCAAGAGGCATCAAATGATTGATGGATTCATTGACTGACTAATAAAAATGCCTTAAATTAGGAAACTAGAGATCTCCAATCCAAGTAACAGAGAACTTAGAGCTCTCCAGGTTACTCCTCCGCCTACAGCCTTCAGTGGCTCCCTGTTGCCCTCAAGCTAAAGCCCAAGCTCATGTGTGCCCAGAGCCTTGGCCGGGAGCTCACAGCAAAGTGCTTCCTACACTTCAGCACCTTTAGTCCTCACAGAACCCCACAAAGCAAGCACTTTACAGACAAGATCCATGAGGCCCAGAGAGATGAACTCACTTGCCCAAGGTCCCACTGCTGGAATGGGCCAGAGCCACGTAGCCTGACAAAGTCTATGCTTACAAGCCCCACACTAAGCCAGCTCTCCTCCCCCCCACAGCGACCCCAAAAGAAATAATAATAATTTTTTTAATGGCATCATTGGCACTCTAGAAGTGAAAAATTCATCCTGAAGGATGTCCTTTTTTTTTTTTTAAGATTTATTTTATTATTTGAGAGAAGGTGGGAGAGAGAGAGAGAGAAGGGGGAGAACCCAGAGCAGTCTCCACAGTTGTATATCATTAGTTGTGACATGATTTCATCCCACACAGGTGGATGTGGGGCCACACGGGGAAGGAACCAAACTGGGAGCCTCCCACATAGGAGGCGAGAACCTTCACCGCCATCCCAGGGGTTACCAGTTGCACCGCAGTTCAGCACATGGGTTTGCACGGGCCGGGGCTGGGAATCGATCCCCGGACCTCAAAGTTGCAAAGCAAGCACTCAGCCTGCTATTATCCAGGCCTCCCCTGAAGGCCATTCTTAACCTGGGAATCCAGAAATATTTTGAGCAACAGCAGCATGACTGGAGCAAGTTCATGGTCTTCCAGGGTGACTTGTGTGATGGAAAAGAAGAGTCACGTCTCAGCCGTGACTTTGGGCAGGTCATCTGTCCTCTCTGCCCCCCAGGTTCTTCCTGGGGAACAAGTGTGACAAGTCAACGCCCTGTCTCATGACATTGTTGGAAGCGTAACACAAAGTGATGGACAAAAAGCACTTTGCAGACTCCGAAGCTCCCCATAAATACTATCCTTTTATTGTGAGCATAACAGGGACCCCAGCTCGGATGGTCATTGCCAGGGATTTCTGCTGAGGAAGCTGCACTGGAAGCTCATCTAAGGTTCTTTTCAAACATGAGATCTTTCTGATTCTAAGCTACACATTTAAATTATATACATGAAAACCTTACTTCTTAGCCACCCCAAGTTGACCAAAGCTGAGAAAGGACCTTTCTACATTTCTAAAAGATTTGAATCTGCAAGTAAGCAAACAAACAAACAAAGTGTCTCAGTGACACAGAGATGTGACCGTCATGGCACCAGGCTTCTTTTGAGGGTGATAAAAATGTCCTAACGTGGATGGTGGTAATGGTCGCACTACCCTACGAACACACTAAATTGTACATGTTACACAGGTGAATTATAACTCAGTAAAACTGTTACGGTAAACTCCCCCAGCCTTCTCTGGGGGACACTGGATTGGCAGAATGTCCTGACTCTTCATCATTACAGGTTCTGCGTCACAGGATTCCTATAAAGATGGTTGAGGAAACACAGAGCCCCAGTTTACATGCAGAAGCTGAAGGGTGGAGTCTCAGAGAGGGGGCAGCCCACCTCCTGCTGTCCCCAAGGATCCCGTTTTACACACCCTGGAGTACACATAATGGAGAACGAGACCACACACAGAAACATCGCGTGTCGTGCAGTTTACCTGCAACAGAGTGTGGACTGCATGTGTGACAGGGAACACGCCTTCAGTGGCTGACAAACACTTGGAAAATCCAATGAAGTACCCAATTTTAAGGCATCCCAGGATGATGGTAATGACAGCAAACAATGTGATGCTTCCTAAATTGGGAGTTGGGGGTGGGGAGAAACACACATATAAGTGTTAATATTCACTGATGTCATTTCAAATTCAATTATATTAAATCCTCCCCCATATGGGCAAATGATTTTCAGCAAGGTGGCAGAACCATTCAACGGAGAAAGGACATTTATTTCAAAGAATAATCATGGGATAAATGGATATCTACATGCGAAAGAATGAAGCTGGACCCTTACCTTATACCGTATACAAAAATTAAATTAATCAAAGACATCAGTATAAAACCTAAAACTATAAAACACTTAGAACAGGGGTGGCGAAACGTTTGGCGATTGAGTGCCAAAGTTTATGAAATAAGAGTATACTCGCTTGACTCGCGTGCCAACCCATCGAGTAAGATAGAGGTATCGATTATTTTTATGTCTATAAGAGCATAAATAATAATTTTTTAAATGGTATTCACAGCTCCACGTGCCGAAATAATTGCTCCGCGTGCCACTTTGGGCACGCGTGCCATAGGTTCGCCACCCCCGACTTAGAAGAAAGCATAGGGGGAAATCTTTACAATGTTGGACTTGGCAATGATTTCATATATATGAGACCAAAATCACAAGGAACAAAAGTACAAATAGAAAAATTGGACTACATCAAAATGAAAAAAAAGTAAAAAAGTGCATCAGAGGACACTACCAAATATTTGCAAACCATCTATCTTATAAAGTGTTAGCATCTCGAATCTATAAAGAACTGCAGTTTAACAGCTACAAAAAAATACAATGCAATTAAAAAATGAGCAAAGGACTCCAGTAGACATTTCTCCAAAGATATGCAAATGGATGATTAACACATGAAAAGATGCTCAATATCAATAATCGGTAGAGAAACGCACATGAAAACCACCTCCTCTCGTTGTCAGGATGGCTGTTGGGAGAGAATAACCAATGTTGGCAAGAATGCAGAGAAACTGGAGCATGTGTTCACTTTTATATGGATGCAAAATGGCGCAGCCACTGTGGAAAACAGTATGGCTTGTTTCTCAAAAAAATAAAATGAAATGAAAATAGTATTTCTGAGGGATCCAGCAATCCCACTTCTCAGTTTCTACCCAAAGGATAGACAGCAAGGACACAAAGAGATATGTGTACATCCATGTTCACGGCAGCATTGTTCACAAGAGCCAGAAGGTGGAAGCAACCCAAGGTTCCATCGACAGGTGGACGGATAAATGACATGTGGTTTATCTCTACAGTGGGTCTATCCTTAGGAAGGAAGATAATTTTGGCACAAGCTAAAACATCCACGAAACTTGAGGACATAGTGCCAAGTGAAACAAGCCAGTCACCAAAGGACAAATACTGTAGGGTTTCACTTACCTCAGGTCCCTAGAGGAGTCAGATTTATAGAGACAGGAAGTAGTATGGTGTGGCCAAGGGCTGGGGTGAGGGGGGTGTGGGGAGTTCTTTAATGGGTACAGGGTTTTAGTTTTGCAAGATTTAAGTTTTAGGGATTCATTGCACAGTGTGACTGTGCTTAACACTACTGGACTGACTGTCCACTTAAAAATGATTAAGTTGGCACATTTTATGTTATATGTATTTTACCACAAAAATAATCTATATTATATACAACAAATTCTACTATTGGCCTGATAAGCCAAAACCAGAAGACAGTATTGCATCCTGTTTATCACTAGGCCCGCCCCTGTGCATATCCCAGAGACTGACAAATGCTATAGAGTCAACAAAGGTTGGTTGCATCAATAGAAGACCTCCAGAAGCTTCTCCAAAGGAATGATCAATCTAAGAGTGTCACTATTCTGCTAAAAAAAAATCTCAGTTCTCTAATCCTGAAACCCTGTTCTCTAAAAACTGAAGGTGAGAGGTGTACAGGTATGCAGGAACTCGCTGTACTATCTTTGCACCTCTTCTGCAAATCTAAAACTTCGGTGAAAAAAGAAATAATTCTTTAAAAATGACAGTAGTGTCATGAAGTGGGCCTATGCTACATGATGTGAAGAAAGAAAACTTTGGTGGCCTACCCAGCATCGTTTTGATGGAAAAATAAAAACAAATGAAAAAAATATACGCTCATGGGAAAAAAATGGAAAGGAACATACACCATGCATTAAAAGAGAAACTTGTTACAAATGAAGACATCGGCAAAAACAAAACAAAACATGGTAACCACAGTGACTTAATCACCCTCAAAGTTCTTACTCCCCCTTCGGAGACAACACTGACCACCATTCACACGTTCTCTCCCAAGAGCAGGAGGAAACTGGATCCTGTGACATGCATTAGGGCGTGAGAGAGCAAACCGCAAAGGCCTTCACAGGGAGTTCTAACGTTACAGCCCAGCCCACGAGGCCTGAGAGGGGAGTAATGCAATCGCCTGGCCCCTTCCCATTGCTCAAAGCCTTATAGAAACAACTCTAAGTCCTGCAAAACACCCCGTGAAATCAGAAACCTTGTAGGAGAGGAGATTCAATTCCAAGGCTTTGAAATAGTTAGACAAACACATGGTTCACTTTGATTAGAAACACAAATAGCAAGATGAGGCACGGCAGGCAGTTGAGGTGGCAGGGGCATCGCCTGGCGCTTGGGGACCTGAGCATTGGGCCTGGCTGTACCACTGACCAAATGCATGCATTCCAACCCTCTCGTCCTACTCCCAGCCTGTTTTCCCATCTATACAATGAGGTTGGTCCACAGCACTGCTTCCCAAACTTCATCAGCATCACCCACAGTGTTGTTAAAACAGAGACTGCTGGTCTCCACTCCCAGAGTCTCTGATTCACTAGATCAGGGGTGGGGGCCCCCAATTTGCATCTCTAACAAGTTTCCAGGTGGGGCTGATGCTGTTCTGTTGGTCTGGGATCCTACCCTGAGAACCACTGGTTTGGGACATTTCTCCCTGACATTCCCAGAGCTGTGGTAAATACATCATGCACCATCCTCTTGAAGTCCTTTCTTCCTTCATCCATCCACCACCCATGGATTCATTCATCCCTATATTTAGACAACAAATAGTCTAAGCATTTTGCCAGGGGCTCTCGGGTAAAGTAACGAGATTGCTGGAGAAACAAATCTCCGCAGGTACGATATTGCATAAATTGGGGTGTGCACACACTATAGAGGGATGAGCTGGCACCAGGCCTGTCATCTGCAGCCAGGGAAATCAGAAGCCAGTGGCGGGGTAGCATGAGTCCACGGCAAGAGAAGGACCACTACCCAAGGACCCTCTGCCCCGCCGAGATGTGGCCCACTTGTCAGGGCAAAAGACAGAAAGATACCTGAAGATGTGCAAAATAGAATGCATTCAACACCTGTTTGTCAAGCACCCACTATGGTCCAGGCACTGGGGCAGGCACCCGGCAGATAAAAAGGTCAAGAAAAGACAGTGACTACCCTCAGTGAGTTTAACATTCTGATGGGGAAGACAGAAAATACACAAATAAATGAACAGAGAAGAAATGTCAGGAAATGCATGAAGAAAAAGTACAGCAGGGGAGAGGATTGAAGTTGACAGTGAGCACTCAGAAAGTGACTCTCTGAGAAGGTGACCAGTGGATCAATAGCAGAGAATGGGAGAAAAATATCACATAACTCATCTGACAAAAGACTCTAAACAAACAGCCAGTCCTAATTAGGGATGATTTCGGGAAGCTGAGATGGCTCAGCGGGTTAAGCGCTCACTTTGCAGCCCAAGGATTGAATCCCGGCCCCGGGCCGTGCAGACCCATATGCTGAATGGGGGTGAGCTTCCCATGAGGGAGGACCCCAACCCAGTTTCCATCCTGCACAGCCCCCACCCACCTGTGTGAAACGAAACCGTGTCGAAAACTGATGATGAGCAACTATGGGGACTGCTCTGGGCCCTCCCCCTTCTCGCTGTCTCTCTCTGTCTCTCTCTGTCTCTGTCTCTCTCTCTGTCTCTGTCTCTCTCTGTCTCTGTCAAAAACAATAAAAAAATCTTTAAAAAAATAATTAGGAATGAAGGAGAGGAGAGGGAACATTAGTGCTCAATATACTTGGCAAAAAATTGGAGAGGTCGATGGATGTATCATGAAAGGAAGGCGGGAAGGACAGTGGATAGCTGAATAGTTAGGTAGATAGATAAATAGATTCATATAAGAGAAAACAAAACAGGAGATGTTCAAGCCCAGTGGATGAAGACAAACTCTTTGGAAACGTGTAACTAGACACTCTCTAAAGGCCTGTGTTAGAGAATAAGGCTGAGTCAGGCTGGGTGGAGGGCAGAGATGAGAACGCTCTCAAAGCTTTCCTGGTGCAGAGATGGGTTCTAGGGACACGAGGAGCAAGAAGCCGGAGTGAATGTGTCCCCGAGACCTTCTCTCTTTGGAAGGGGGCAGGGGGAGGATCTCGGAGCAGGAGGCCCTGTGTCTCACACACCGGCCTGGGACCCAGGCTCTTAGCCGAGCGGCTCTGCCCTCCTCACCCTCCCCTGCACCCTTCTGGGCAGGGCTATGCCCACCCCAGAGCCCAGCCAGTGCCTGGTACAGGTGGTTGAACCAGACCAGACCAAAGGCTCTGCCCAGCCCGCAGCAAAGGTGAGCTTGACCCCCTTTCTCTGTCGCTCTCGTCAAGTTCCGAAGATCCCCCTGCGGGACAGAGACAGAAAGGCGCAGAATGGAAGGAAGGGGGTTTGCCTCTGCTGTCACCTGTTAATAGACCGTTGGCCCCAAAACAAGGACTGCATCCCTCTCCTCTTCCTCACTCTGAATATTGCCAGAAATTGGGGTGGGGGGATAGCTCTCCTCCTGGAGGCCTTGCAGCTTCCTGGTCTGGTCAGTAGGGGTGATAACACCTCTGTGAAAGAAGCAAGTCACAAAAATGGCTACTGCAGGATGCCATTTAAAGGGACTGTCCAGACCAGGCAACTACAGGCGGGAAGTGGATTAGCGGTTGCCTGGGGCACGGGGGCGGGGGTGGGGGGTATAAGAGGGATTAAGGGGGTAACAGCTACAGGGTGAAGGCTTTCTTCTTCAAATGACCAAAATGTTCTGAAATGGACTGTGCTGATGGTTGCACGTGTCTGCTAAGACCCTGATCCCCATGGGGCGGTGCACTTTCAGTGGCCGGACCCCAGCAGGTACAGGCTCTGTCGCAATAAGGCTGTCCTGCCTCCTCAACGGAGCACCCTTGCCGGGGCACACGGATGGACGTGGGGCCTGCTCCACCCGAGCAGGGACAGGAGCCAGGGAACCCAACCCGGAGTGTCTGGGCGAGGCTGCATCTGCAGAAGTGAGGCTGTCAAGTCGGGAGCGTGCCTTCTGAGGAGGGAAACCAAAGAGAGTCCAGGCCACTGGTCATGATCTCTCTGCGTCAGCCCAGAGGTCAGTGGGGTGGGCTGGAATCCCACAGGGACCCACCCTGACCCTCCCTCCCCCGTGGCACGGACAGTGGGACCACACTGCCATCCATCCATCACCCTCCAGGGTTTCTGCAGCCAGTGCTGGCTGCATGGCCCACTGCAGATCCCAGAGCCGGGGCAGGTGCATCTTCAAGCCCTCCCTGCCCTCCTGTCTCTGCCACCGGCCCCGCAGAGCCCTGCCCCTCTTCACACCCATCACTTCCTCACATGTGGGGACAGCCTGCTGCCAAGACCCATCCGTGCGTTGCCAGCCTTTGTCTCCCACCTGGGGCAGCCACCACCCTGGGGCTGATCTTACATAAGCAGCACCTGTCTGTCCCTTTCCTTCCAGGCTCCTAAGGGACAATAAGCTTAGTGCTTTGGACAGCTCATTTCCCACGGATGGCAGGCTGGACAGAGGTGCAGTGTGCCCTTCACATGGGTTTGCCTCACTTTAAGAAAAAAGCACCGTTATTACAAAATGCTGATCTCAGAAAAGGAGTCAATGTGGGGGTGATTATTCACACACACACACACACACACACACACACACACACACACACATTAAAAGAATCACTGTCGCAAATACCTGGGCCAACGCTTCTAAGGTACCGGCATTCCGAGCGTGCTTAGTAAACGTAGCTATTACTCTTTTGTTGTCATGCCATCATTTGTGTTAATAATACTTCTCCCGGCTTGAGAAAGATCAGAAACCGTGGCGGGTAGCGGGGTGGGGGTGTGGGAGTTACCGCTACCACCGGACTCTCCTGAGAGACCAGAAACAGAAGAGAAACAGGACCCTGGTGGGGAACAGGGTGAAACAGCCATTGCCTGGATTTTCATGTCCCTGCACACACTAGGCTGACACAAGACACTGAGGCTGCTGCCATCTCTTCCAGAAGAAATCGATCTCTTAGCAAATCTAGGAGCTGGATTAATAATCTGTCGTTTCTACCAAATTTTTTAAACTAGGTCAATATGTTTCGTTCCATAGGAAGTGGAGGAAGAATGAAGATAGGGAAAATATAAAGCGGCGTCATTTTAATCAAGCCGCGAAATGAGTAGCAGTATGAAGGCTGAGGCGTGAGGAAACAATTCCTTTTCTGGTTTTAACTAGCCTGAGAACTTAGACTTTTGAACTTTCCGGTCCAGCATGAATACATAGATATATACAGATATATACTAGTTTACTGTGTGTCAGTGCCCGGACATACCCCAAACCTGCATCCAGCCCCCTGACTACCCCCAAAGGATGCAGGACGTGACCAGAACTGCTGCTGCCCACCCTCCAGCCTGCCTGGCATGCATCATCCCAACCACCTGACCGATAACCATCCCGGACCGATCCAAGGGCTAAAAGGGCCGGGCTGCTAATTCTTAAGAATGTACTTCTTACTCTAAGGACTCCTCACTTTTCTGTCTCATTCAGAACACTTCTCGGGTGTTGCCCAGCTGTGTTCCAAGTCTGCAAACTCTAAGAATAAACCTTCACCACGTATTTCTAGCCAAAGGCTCCTGACACTCTGTGCTCAGTCAATGGGAGTCTTCACTTTCTCACACTCAGTAGATGGAACAGAATGTTTCCTGCTCAGAACAAAGCCTACCGGCCCATTCCAAGACCCAGCAACCTTCTCTGGAAAACCTCAGGGCCCAGAATTCCACTGGCTGTTTCTCCAAGCCCCAGACTTCTAAGACTGTCGCAGAAGCCAGGGCAGAGCTAAGTCAAACCTGTCTTTCCAGCTACAGCGCCATTGAAAACCTCACCCCCTGCCGGGGCTGCAGCCACTTCCCTTGGCACCATGGTCCCCTCAACATCCTTTGGGGATCGTTAGCCTCTTGCTGCCTTAATGAGCAACTCATTTGGAGGGATGGACAGTGCTTTGCAAACGGTGTTCACTTGATAGCTCCCAGTTCGTCCCTGAGGGGCAGTTAGAGCTGAGACATCCAGCCAAGGCTTCCACTGCCAGCACCATCTGCACAGTTACATTGTAACGGGGCAAGCTGCTGAGTGTCTATGCAGCCACTATTTACTGAACACCTACTATGTGCTCTTTCTGTTGCCTCATTTGTTCTAGCACTGCGTGGTGTCTCAGAACCCAGTGCTTGGAGTCTTCCTGAAAGGAAGATGAGAAAGAGCAGGGGAGAGTGAGGAAAACATGGAGAGAGAGAGAGAGAGAAAGGAAGGAAGGAGCAAAGGGAAAGGGAGAGGGGAAAAGGAGGAATAGAGGGAGCGGGGAAGGAGGGAGAGAGAAGGATAAGGAAGAGAGAGGAAAAATGAGAACGGGAGGAGTGAAGGAGAAAGAAAGGAATGGATGAGGGGTTGGAAGAAGGGAAGGAAAAAGAACAAAAGGAGGAAGGAACTGAGGGAGGACAAAGAAAGGATCCTTCCACTATAGAAAGCGCAGGTCAGAAGCCTGTGTTTGTAATATTTTTCAGCCTGTGTAAGTCAATATCGTCAAAAGAACATTTCATTCTCGTTTGTCCGTTTGTTTGCTTGTTTGTTTGATATGCCTCTGGGTGACTGCCATTCCCAGAAAGTCACAGAACTACGGACCTCCCTAAAACCACCATTTTCAGAACAGGGATCTGGCCCACCCTGGAGCTGGGTCCAGTTTCTCCACAGGCAAGATGAATTTGACACAGTCCCTGAGCCTAAGAAACCCAGACGTCTCTCTGGGCGACAAGGCTCATATCCCACCAGCTGTAATCCAGGGCAGAAGTCGACAAGGATGAAAGCTCGCTACGCAGAGAGCCCCTGTGGCCCATGGGAGGGAGCAGCCTTTCCTGCCAGCCGGGTCGAGGCCTTTGACGGGAATGTAGGTGAGAACACACGTGTGCTGGGCGCCCACCCTGCACCCGGCGTTCTTGGTGGCCCTGCCAAGTATGTGACTCCCATGCTGCACGGGCTGAAACCAGGGGGGTGGGCAGAGGAAGGAACGTGCTCAAGGTCATGCCCGGAAAGTGACAGCCACACTGGAAGAGAGATTTAAATTCAGGTCGAACGTGAGAATTCCCCCTGTTGTGTGACGTGCTCCTACCTGGCCTTTCCCACCACGGTTTCTGAGGCGCAGCCTTCTCCACAGACCCCCCACCACCCCCTCTGACCTGCGTCTCTCTTTCAGGAGCTCCTTGCAGAGGGGAGGGGTCCCCAGCTTAATGATGTTTCAGTTAGTAAATTGTGAAGTGCTCCTACCCCCCAACACACACACACACACACACACACACACACACACACACACAGGGCTCCAGCGTGTATCTGCTTGTTCATTACTGCATCCCCACGTGTTCTTAGCAACGACCTTGCGCCTGGTTCCCGGTGGCTGTAGCGCTGAGATGAGCGTCACAGAGCTGCCCCAGTGGGGTACAGGGGACAGACTTGTCAACCAGAAGAGTGTCTATCCAGGGCACAGGGAGGGGTGGCGTGTGGCCAGCACCTCAGAAGTGGAGGGTAGGTCAGAAAAGCCTCACTGGGGGTGGGGGTGGGGGCTGAACCCCACCTTGGAAAGCAGGGTCCGGAGCAGCAGTTCAGAAGGAGGGAACAGCACATGCAAAGTGAAAGGAACGTGAACTCCCGGGATGGGAGCGGGAGCACACAGCGAGGCCCTCTGGGGCCAGATCTTAGAAGGCCATGAGCACCCCGATAGGAAGTGTGGCCCCCATTATGGGTGCAGGGCTTTCATGCCAGGGAAGATGGGAACAGGTTTGTGCAACTGCAGCTCTAAGGATGGGCTGCAAGGCAAGAGCTGGAGGGGGACAGAAGGGACGACAGGGGAGACGTCAAAGGGGGGCCTGCAGGGCGCCGCCGCGGGGGCTGCAGGCCGGGCCGGGGCGCCCCGGGACTCACCGCGGAGCCAGCGCGCGCCGGCGTGCGTGTCCTTGAGGCGGATGAGGCGGCGCTGCGCGGCGCTGCGGCCCACGTACCACAGCATCCAGAGCAGCTGCAGCAGCATGAGCGCCGTCAGGAAGCAGAGCAGGTCGCTCCTGCCCACGCCCGACGCGTGCACGGCCCAGGCCAGCAGGAGCAGCAGCCCCGCCACGAACGCGTTCAGCCCGTACTGGCTGCTCAGCGCCTCGGCCAGCTTCTGCGGGACGCTGGCGCGGGAGCCCCGCCGAGGGGCCGGGGGCCCCGCCGACCTTCTGTCCGGGGAGCTCGGAGCCTCCCCGGGGGAGGCCGGCGCCCGCTGGCCTGCGGGCATCATGGAGTGACCCGCACCAAGTCTGGTCCCGCAGTGGCAGCGCCCCACCTGCTGCCCTTGCCCGTGCCCCGATGCCCTCTGCCAGGCAGCCTCCCTCGCCTGATCACCCTCGGACGCCTGCTCCCTGCTCCTGGCCCCCGGCCGGGTAGGTCAAGGTGCCCACCGGCTCCGCTTAGCACCGTCCCCCACCCAGCCGACCCGGGCTGACCCCGGCTTCTTGGCGCTCCCGGTGCGCGCTGCCCACGTCCCCGCCGCCCCTGCTGCCGGTGGGACCCGAGCCAGCTCTGCCCCGACGCCCTCTGGCTCCCGTCCCCTGCGCTCCTAAATCCCGCCCGCTGTCCCCAGCCCTGTGCCCTGCCCCTGTGCCCGCGCGTCCTCAGGCTCCCGTCCCCAAGAGCCAGGACCCCTCCCACTGTCCCGAGCCCTGTGCCCTGCCCCGACGGCCCCGCGTCCTTGCGCCCCGGTCCTGGGGGAGGCCCCGTAAACCCTGGCTGGAGACAGGTGCCTCCCGCGGGCTGCTGGGGTGGGGGACTAGGGTAAGGTGACCAGATTTTAACATTGGTGAAGCGGGACACCATTGACCGGGAAGGGGGGGGGGTCTTGATGAAAAATTGGGTCTATCTCCCGCCGTTCCCTAGCTTGTCGTGCATTCTTTCCAAAAATCAGGACTTTTTTAAAACGCCGTGGGACGCGGGACAAATTGTTAAAAATCGGGACTGTCCCGCCCAAAGCGGGACGTCTGGTCACCTTAGACTAGGGGTCGCCCCGAGCCAGCCAGGGGGACTAGGGGTGGCCCCGATCCAGCCCCGGGGACTGGGGGTCGCCCTGAGCCAGCCCGGGGGACTAGGGATGGCCCTGATCCAGCCACGGGGACTGGGGGTCGCCCTGAGCCAGCCCGGGGGACTAGGGATGGCCCTGAGCCAGCCCCAGGGACTGGGGGCCACCCTGAGCCAGCCAGGGGACTGGGCGCTGGGGGCATCGCTGCGGCCCGCCAGGCGCATGGGCCTCTGAGGGTGCGTGTGGGGCTCCAGGCTATCCCTGAGCCTCAGCAGAGGCCCAGCTGAGCCAGAAAGTGTCTGTGTGCATTGAGTCCATCTGTGTGTCTGTCCTCTTCCCTGCGTATTTCTGCGGTATGTTTTCTCTCCGCAGGTCTGTCTGTCTTTGGGTCGCATAGCTTGTCCCTAGATCTCTGAATGGGAGAGCGTGTTTGTTGTTGTTTTTGCGTCTGTTTGTCCATCTGGCGAACCCGAATGTCTGCTGGGAGAAGCCTAGATGCTAAGCAGGAACCACTCCCAAGAAAAGCGATCACCTCTCTCACTTCTCCAAGGGAACGGGGAGATGCTCTGGACCGATTGGAGCTGGGGGCTGGGGGTTCCTGGGGTCCTCCTGTGGAATGGTGGGCGCCCAAGGGCCTCGCTCAGCCGGTGGGAAGCAGCCCATAACAGCCGGGGGTGCCTGCTCAGCTGGGGTGGGCGAGGCTGAGAGCAGGGCTGGGGCAGGGAGTGGGGAGGGAGCTGCTGCGGAGGAGCCTGGGAGAGGCAAGGTGGGGGGCGCCACCGGGGCTCCGCACACAGGAGACACCCTCCCCTCCTTGGCTTAAGGCAATCCTGAAATTCTTAATTTTGAACGGGGGACCCACGCTTTCATTTTGCAGTGGGATCCAGCAAATTGCACAGCTGATTCTGCCTGCCTGTGTGTGGGGGAAGCCCTGAGCAGGAAGGTGACCACCAGGGGACCTTGCCTTGTCTTCATTCATTCATTCGTTCATTTGTGGTCAACACTCCTTTAACTCTGCATCATCTGCCAGGCTGTGTTCTAGGAGCTGGGGGTCTGGCCATGAAGGACTGCCCTCTGGAGCTGACATTCTGATGGAGACACATGTGAGACTCAGCCCTGCCCTCTGGGAGCTCATGGCTCAGTGGGGGAGACAGAGCAAGTTGTCCAGGGGAGCAAGGCTGCCTGGGGGGGTTGGGGTGGGGGACAGGCTTGGGTCTGAGTCGGCCAGGAAGAGAGGGAGAGGTTTCCAGAGAAGGCCTCACCTGTACAATCTTTACGCCGAGGAGAAGGGGCTGGCCAGGTGGCATGGGGCAGGGCAGAGGAGGGCATGCCAGAAATAGGATGCCACACATGCACAGAAACGGCAGGTGGGGACTGAGGAGCCAGTCCAGAGCCCGGTCAGGTGGATGCTCGGTAAGTTAACCAAGGAGGTAATGAAGGCACAGATGGATGCTGCGTGAATGAGCAAGGAGACTTCCATCTCCACGTCAGAGGCGGTGGGACTCCGTGACGGGTCCCACTGCTCCGTCCTAAGCTTGCTTTCCTTCTCAGCACACATCCGCTCCTGGAATGCGTGCACACCTGTGCCCTGGCTCTCCCGTGTGACGAGAGCTCGATAAGGATGTTGCTGATGCTGCCCACTGCTGTACAGTCTGGGATGCAGAACAGCGGCGCCCAGCACATAGTAGGTGCCCAATGAATGTGTTGAATTGTGTCCCCCCAGAAAAGATGTTGATGTCCTAACCCCCAGTACCTGTGAATGTGGCCTGATTTGGAAATAAGGTCTTTGCAGATGACCAAGTTGAAGTCATCAGGGTGGGCTCTAATCCAATATGGCTTGTACTTCTACTGTCTCCCTGACTTACATGAGTCACTTCTGTTATTTACTCTTACAAGTGGGCGCTCCTCCCACAGGCTTTAGAAGCAATAACAAGATAGTTTGATTCTGACTTTAGCTTATAGTTGTAACAGGGGGAAAAAACAGAACCTGCACACCAGTTATTTAAGGGAAATAGGGACCAGACATGTTCCTGTTCAAATGTATTAAAATGTGTCTTTGTAACTAACGGGAGTCTTACCATCCTAGTTGACCAGTGTTGGCATTTGGCTACCTGGGTTTAAACAGCATTAAGCAGACCCCAGCCTTAGATGTCTATCCTAGTAAAATTAGTCCAAGGACAGATAAACACGATGGATGGGTGGATGGGTGGATGGATGGATGGACGGAAGGATGGATGGGTGGTTGGATGAAGACAGATACTTTTTCCCTTGTAAAATCTATCCAGACAGGAAGACTAAACTTGTGGGAGTTGTCACTGGGGCACTGTCCTCTGGCCCCACCGAAGTTTGTGCCTATGAGCCAATGCTTTAATGCTAACTGCCAGGCTTTGCAACCTCAACCCTGCACTGGACCCTCTCATCATTGACTGAGCTCTCTGCCTGACCCTGCACCTCACTTCAGTTGACTCTACACACCCTCACGTGCATGAACACAAACCAGGTTTGATACTGATCGTGCCTGCCTTCTCCCACTCCTGATCCCAGGTCTACTTGTCCTTTCCCTGTCCATTACCATTTATTGAGTGAGCACCTGCTGTGTACCAGGCACTGTAATGGGTGCTATCAACATTGTCCCTATTAGTCACAATCCTACAAAACATACTGTTGGCACTTCACAGCTGGAGAGACATTAACTACCACCTCAGGTACAGTGTCTGAGCCAGATACAAGTGGTGACTGAACCAGATCATCACCGAAGTCCCTTTCCAGGAACTTGCTATGTCACAATGCTTATGATGTGACATGTCTGCATTTGAAAGTGTAAATGCCATCTTCATGAGGACTCTGACAGCGGAGTGGCCTTCTCTAAAAAGCCTTATTTCTATAGTTAATTCAAAGCACAAATAGCTCAAAATAGAAACTATTCCAAAGTTTGTATTAACAAAACCCACAAGAAAGTTATAAAAATATTTTATTTGAATGTTAAGGAAAAAATTATACATACTTAAAAATCATTAAAAGTTCATGTTAGGAATGCTAAAAACCCAGTAATTTACACAATAAAATAAAAAGTGATGGGAACGCATAAAAATACGTTCCGTTGGTCCTCTCCCCTATCAAAACTATCATAACAATGAGATATACAGCAATTGCTAAAGTTGGGTTAAAGACACTCATTCCTTCATGTACACATCCAGTCACCTTATATCCCTTAAATGAACAGTAACCAGTTTATCTGCAATATTGGGAGTATGCTAATACACTTACAAGGATTCAAACAGATTAACATTGCAAAATAGTTATTTCTATTTTGTTTTTTGTATTTTTTAATTTTAAAGATTAATTTTTATTGTTTTTGATGAGAGAGAGGGAGACAGAGAGCAGGGGGAGGCCCCAGAGCAGTCTCCATAGTTGCATGTCATTAATTTTCTAGTTTTCATTCCACAGGTGGGCATGGAACTGCACAAGGCAGGAACCGCTTCAGAACACGGGCCCACAGGGGCTGGTCCATTTTATTTTGAACAGAATATTTCAATTTTGAATATGAAAAATTCAGTAATCACTTGAGTTTAAGAGTATGCAAATGCAATATAATTTATTCTGATTTCAACCGCAGATCTATAAAGTTACAATTTATCCCAGAAAACCACACACTTCAAGATGCAAAAGCAGACTGTAGCTTTTCCATTTTGTCTACAATATGTTCAGCAGCTGGATGTTTAATCATTCATTTTAAATGGACATGTCCTTAAACCTGAAAGAAAAGCAACATTTAAGTCCCAAGTGAGACATTCTGTCTTACACTGTTGGATTTAATATTAAAAAGCACAGTTCAACTCCATCACCAATTATAAATTAATGTCAGCAGTAAGTCAAAAGCTCCTGAACAGGTGTAAAAACTCAAAACTGAACAGCCAAAAATTTAACATTGGGAGAGGCAGGAGACATGGTCAGATGAGGAAATGTCCCTGTGGAGACACATGTCAACAGGGATACCGGGAGTACTGTGAGATTCCCAATGGTTCCCTCCACAGCACAACACGTGGAGGGGACTCTACACATCAGCATGGTCATGTATGCGCTAGTAACTCAGACTGGCAACAATAAGGTTACATCCATTTCTTCTTTAAGTGGTTAGTGTCTTCCCTTTAAAATCCCAAAGGAAGAACATGCTGTTTGTCGGTTTCCTGTAGCATGCAATAATTTGCTTAATGTAACAACTTGTATTTTTCTGGGCCTAATCTGCATACTGTAAACTGATGTGTGGGATGGATTTCCTCCAAGTTCTGATGTAAGCGACATGAAAGGAGAAACTATCTCTGTCTTTTCACCATGCCCCTAAGCATACAGAGTGAGTACTCTCAATACATACTTATTTAATAAATGAGTTATTTGATATTCAGCAAACAGACCCCACTGTCAAGCCCAGGGAGGGATGCAGTGGTCTATGGGGAGGCAGAAATTCTGTAAGTAACAGAAATAGAAGGGTGATGTGTCATCCATCCCATTTTTATGAGGCAGCTGGACAGTTAGCAAATGGCAGAATTTTTTCTCTTCAATTGGGTAAAACTGCCCATTTTTTCCATTCCCTAGTCAACAGTCACATGTACATAAGCTGACTGAAGTTGACTGCAGTTGAAAATGTTCTAATGTATGAATTTATCTATATTGGAAGGTGCAAAACCTGTCTTGGCGTGAGATCTTTGAAGGGTAGGGTGCCTTCTCTAACAAGTAGAAAGAATCAAACTATACAAAAGGGAGGTCTCAGTCCCTTTTATCTGAGTTCAATGGATGAACAGCTCCGGTGGGAACATGACTGAAGTCACTCGTAGTCTGTCACTGCTGCACCACCTAAAAACTGTCACATGAAAGATATTTTCAAGTGAGGTCATTATTAGAAATACCGTTCTAGAAATCCTACCTTTAGAAATCATCCAACGAGTGAGATCAACATTACAACCCCCATAAATTGGGTAAACAACAACACTGGAGTGAAAAATGACCACACGTGCCACAAAGCAATGTTGAAGCTGAAAATAAAAAGACAAAACACACGGTTGACAACTCTAGCTATAATCTACACATACACGAGGGCTGTACGGAAAGTATCCAGCCATGTACTATGTATGAGGCATTGATGGCTGGGTTTTTCCTGGACAGCCCTTATATATTTTATTGCAGAGGCTAGATTACAGAACTCACTTTTTACTCAGTTTGAGAAAGTTCATTCACCCAGCAAGTTTACACCACACACATACACTTTCTCAGAGATGTGAGTTAGCCAATCTTGGATATATCACAGTCTCTTCAAAAAAGTACTTGAATATGGAAAAATTCAAAACCATATGGCTCCATTTAAAAAAGAAAGATGAACAATGTTGCTGAAAACCAGTTTGGCTCTGTTTACTGAAGTTGGAGATATGCATACCCTATGAGCCAACAGTTGCACTTCTAGTGATAAGTGCACATGTACTTGTACACATTGAACAGAAATAGGTGTGCGGGGTCAAGCGACATGTACTGGAATGTTCTTAATGGCATCATGAGTACCACCACCAAACTAGAAACAATCCAAATGCCATCAACCATAGAAGAGATAAACTGGGGTTCAGTCCCCAGCTGGGATACTCAACAGCAATGAACAACTGTTATGCACAACATGGGCGACTCATGCATAAGGCTGCATGTAAACCGCCAAATGTAAAGGGATACATATGTATCCACGTCTACAAAGTTCAAAACACCAGACCAAACAAAAATAGAGTACCTATGTAAGAGACACTGCAGGAAGGAAGGCACAGTGACTACAGGGACACCTGAAAGGGGTGAGTGACAGACAGTACAGTTCTCTTTCTTGACCAAGGTGGGATCTGCATCAGTTCTCACTTCACGATCATTCAGCTGTACAATTTCGTTTTCTCCACTTTCTGCATGTATTATACTTCACAATGAAAATGATTTCAAAAGCAAAGCGCAGAATAGATACAGCACATCACTATTTTGTGTTTTAAATAACTAAATACATAAAGATATTACTCTTATTCTCTGAAAATCTTTTGAATTGTATACCGTGTACTTCAGTCCCGGGTGAATAACATTTTTTTTTTTTTTTGTATCTTTTTATATTTTATAGAGAGTAATTTTATCTTCAGTGCATATTTTTTTTTTTTTATTTTACTTTTTGACAGAAAGAGATAGAGATAGAGACAGAGACAGCTAGAGAACCGAACTGTGGGAACTCCCCAGCTCAGCATGTGGGTCAGCCTGGGCCGGAGCCGGGATTCGATCCTCGGTCCTCGGGGCTTCAAAGCGAGCGCTCAACCCGCTGAGCCGTCCCGGCTTTCCCGTGAATAACATTTTTATTCCTACTAGTCATTTCAAAGGTAACTTACCAAATTCCTGCAACAATGAAAGTCCCAGTTGTAATGGGTATCAAGAATGGATACCTGGCATCATAATCTTCAACACCATGATACCATTCCAGATACAGAATGCAATAAAATGCAATGGATAGACTGATAAGCAACAAGGCACCGCCAAAGAGAAGCCAACTGTGGAGACAAAAATGATGTCAGTGTTGACAGCACTTAGCCAACTGGCAGATAGATTAAAAGTTTTCATCGACAGCCTATAAATGTCTTTCTACAGGGAATATCAACTGGAAAAGGGGGCACAAAGGGACCCACAATGACTCCATTCCAGCTTTCAGAAAGTCTCAATCTAATGAGAGATGGGTGAGAAAAGGTGACTGAAACATGCGGAGGATGAAAAAGTAAGACTTACAATACATGCATTCATATATACTTTTAATGAACTAGCCATCCAAAAAAAGAATACTGGTTAGACATGCATTTTCTTTAAAAATACAGGAAAGATAGCAGCTTTGTTTGTTTCTGAAGTTTTGAGTGTGAGAGTCATACACAGATACCATTAACTCCTCCAAGGTAAGTAGGGTTTCTTGGAATGCCAAAAATCCATTTGGAAGATGGTTCATTCAAACTGCCTCTCATAATGGATTTCTAAATAAAACCCTCACATTTTTAGATCTCCAATCCTTCTCCAAGAGGCATGTCTTCTTCCTTGCTTCTAATTCTACCCAAGATGTGACTCAGTTGTGAGGTGACCTCAGTCCTTTCTCTCCAGCCCCTGCTGGTTGTGGGAGGAGGCCAGTTTTGAGAAACAAAGTTCCTTTCCCAGTCTCCCAACTCAACCCCTATTTATCTTTTGCTTCTCCGTGGGGAGAAGTCTAGCATGCCATGTAGAAGACAGAGGGGGAACAGATGGCTGGAACAGTTAAGTTACACAGGCACTGAGTGGACTTCCAACTATAGCAAGCTTCCAGTTTCCTTTAAGGCAGTTTGTGATGGTGCAGTTCTGGGATTCAAAATCATGATAGGCAGTGTGCACCACAGTAAGGAGCACAGTCTTCAAAAATCTGTCTGGGTCTGATCTCAGGGCTGGCATGACTAGCTTCGTGACTCTGGGAAATTACTTAACCTCAGTGTGCTTCAGAAATATTAACAGTGCTTACCCAAAGAACAGCTTTGAGTACAAGCGTGTTTAGAAAAGCGCTTCTTACAACAGCAAGTAGTAGTATTCTCCTGACACTATCTATGGGAAGCATATTTCCATACTCCTCTTTAGGGGTCTTCCGTAACCTCTCTTCTGCTAGAGTATGCATTCTCAACAGGTGCAAAATCACCCCCAACGTAAAGAACATACTTTACATATAAAGCACAGATATTCATGTGGTATATAAGGGGATGATTAGGGGGAAAAAATTGTCTTAAAAAGGCTCCTTAGGAAGTGATAATAAAGAAAAGCCAAGGAACACTGTGCTAAAGTTATGGTGATCTTGCTCCGCCAGAATCCTTCCTTTTATTCACATCAGTTTTTCATCATCATGTGGAATCCTAGTGTGGCTAGTCTGTCCAAACGTGCTAAAGAATATAAAAAGGTGTTTAACTTGTAAAGCAATAAAGTTCTTCTTACCTACTAGTATGAAAGTTTTCTTTAACAGTTTTAAAGAAATCAACATAATATGTTATAACAATGGATGCTAATATCCAGAATCCAGAATGGATATTAAGTCTTGGAAGAGGTTTCTCCTTTTTCTTAACAGCTGTAGAGACTTCTGCAAATAAGGGAGATTTCAACTTATTAGATCACGGTAAGTGTATGAGGAAAAATTAAACTTCTTTTAAGCCAAATAAAATAATGTCCTAGCACTTTCTAAGAACCAGATTCTCTCCAATTACAGCACTGTTTTCTTCCGTACAACCGTCAAGAGGTTTACATTTGTAGAATTACTAGAAGCCCACTATAAAATATGGTTGTCAACATTTTTACTCTAAAAAATTTTTTTACATAAAATTTACATACTCAGCCTTTCAGAAAGACAGGCGCCACCTGGTAGTGTAGGAACTTTAACATGTTTCGTATTTCATCTAGCAAACTAATTATCCTATTAAGAAAAATGCAAACAGTAGAGCACAAAATGGACCTGTAATTTCCAAAATTACTACATATAACTTTTTCTTTCATGAGGCAGCTCAAAAGCAGAAAGGGCACACTGGAAGTCTATTCCTAGCACAGTACTGTCTAGACAGCTGATGAACAAGTCAAATTTCTTCCAGCTGGGACCCAACTGAAAGAGCAGGTGACTGGGGTTGGGTCAAATGAGTTATTTCTAACAAGTTCCCCAAGTGATTAACATGCCCTCTGAGAGTTCAAGTGAGAACCACTGGTATACACATCTGAGGGTCTCCACGTTTAGAATTCCTAAGTTGTTTGCAATCCAGATTCTGCGACATAACAACCTCAGAATTTATAAACCTGGGCCTGCCTGGGCATTGTTTTCTGTGTTTCTGTTTTGTTTGTTTTTTGAAAGGTAGTAACTTACATGGTTTACAACATACAGGACAAAAAGATCTAAAATGAAATCCATCTCTCCCAGTTCCGCGCCCCAAAGCAACCACCAGTTACCAACTTCTACTTAATTCTTCTAGATGAAATGCACCTACGGGAAAACACGTACCCCACGTTATCTGGTTTGTACCCAAACTGTTCTGCACCTCCCTTTGAAAATTATCCACATTGGGAGATAAAAGTCAGCCACCTGTTTCATATACGGATACACCCCAATGTATCCTATTTAAGCAGCTCTCTGCTGACGGACAATGAGATGTTAGAAGCTATGAAAGCAATGGGGGGCGGGGGTGAAACCTGGCACGACTACGCTTCTTTAGCGGATTTCTTAGAAATAGAACCGGTGGGCATTTTTATTGGCTCGTACCACACAGGTGTTAGACCAGCATTCCTGGGGAAACTGAGGCGTAGCCTAGGGTAAAGATGTGCAGGGTTAAAGACTCTCCAAGGATCTTTTATGGCACTAAATACCCACGCCTTGGTAAACCCTGAGAAAAGAACCCCGGTCCCTCCTGAGTGGGGGGGCTGCGGAAAGCCCTCGGGGCGGCCGTTTCCCGGGGCCTCGCCTCCAGGAGCCGCGGCTCAGCTCGGAGCAGGCCCGGGAGAGCGCCTCACCGGGCCCGGTGTAGCCCTCGCCGTCCAGCGAGGCCTCGGCGTCCGGCGAGAACTGGAATCGCCGCCGGAGATGCTCGCGGGCGCGCCGGGCGTCCATGTTGACGCCCCTAAGAAACGCGGCGGAAGTGGCGTCAGCCCGCCGGAAGTGGCGTCAACTCGCCGGAACTTCCGGCAGCGGTTTCCAGGAGGAGCGTGTCTCTTTAGATGAGGGGTGGAGACCGTATTGTCAAAGAGGTTTTCATTGGTGAGAGTCTAGGCTTCGTGGACTTCGCGCGGAACCACGATTTGAGTTTTGAAATCCTGATCTTCTCATGGCCGGAAAGACTCCCTTTTCCTCGGAAGAACCGAGCTGCGTACGTGCCAGGCGGGGATGCGCGGCCCTGAGGCGCCGCGTCCTTCGCTTCGCGCTCTGCCTCCCGAGCTGCCCTCGGGTCCTCTGTGCCCAAAGCATAAGATGTGACCTCCGTGGAGGCCTCGCCTCCCAGCCCCCAGCTCCTTTCCTACTCCTCCACTTCGAAAGGATCGAAAGCAGCCCTCGGAGGAGGAAGGGACCGCGAGGCCAGACCTGGCGCTGACCACTTGGGTGGACTTGGGCCAGAAATAATTCTCTCTGGGCTCGTTTCCTCTTCTGCACCACGGGGATCACACCTGCCTCGGAGATGTGTTGTGGGGTTTAAATGCAGGCACCCGTATGTTGTTTACATTAGCCCCCTTTTCCAACTTCTGAGAAATTGCCCCAGTTGGGAACATGGGAGATAATTGTCCCAGAAAACTGCCATATCCCATCACTCAAGTTTATACACCGAAAAAGACTGTGTCACTGATTCACAAATTTTTCTCCATCAAGAATCCTGTTTCTTACTTTCCTACCGGCTTCCCACAGCACCGTGCTGAGAAATTTTGTGCTTATCCATTTAAACGTTTACTGAGCACCTACTAACTGCTAGGAACTGTTAGGTACCATGCTAGACAGCGGAGATAAAGATGCATAAGACATGAAGTTGTACTTTAGGAGCTCCTGAACCATAGATGACCACACAGACGTACTACAGTATATCACAGTGTTTATAAATGTATGGGAGTGTTTATTCTACATCAACATTTTCTGAGGAGCTAAAACACTGAGGACAGAGGTAAGCTGGAATCTAGTGGAGGAGATGACTTCAGTACAGTGCCATAATACAATACTGTGGGGTTATGCAAGTGCCAAATAAAGGGCAGGGGATTCTGCTTGGGGGACATGGGGAGCAGGGAGAGTGTGGCTTGAGATGTGTCAGATACAGGGATGGATAACCCTGAAAGCCACCAGGAAGGAAAATTTGAATTACTTGGCACTCTTCCATATCTTCTGTATGCTGTGGCTATTTACAGAAGAAATGTTATGAGAAATAACCAAGAAAAGAATGTCAAGTTTCTGCAGCTTTTATTTCTGTCATTTCTTCAGCCTTTCTAGTAAGTCACTGGAGCAAAGGATTAACATCTGGGTGGATCATATGGCCTTTGTACACAATACCTCCTCTTTCCTGTCTTGGTTTTTTTCTTTCCCTTTCAAACTCCTAAAGAACCAGGGTTCAACTCTTCAAAGCCAACTGGGGTCTTTGCCCTCCTTTCTTCTCTCTCTTGTACAGGGTTAGAAGCCTTGTTAATAAGAAGTAAATTCCTCCTATCAAACACAGCCTTCTGTTGATTGTCTCCTTACAAAAAGGTCAGTGCTGGTTCTGCTTGTAACTGAATAGTCCCCAGAGCATTGCAGCGATTCCAGGATTTCCATATGTAGTATGTTCAGGTCAGATCTGGTTTCCCCCTTGGTGGATTCAGGGCCTTTGTATTTGGATCTAAAATCCTTCCAGCTTTTTTTCCCCTGATATTTTCAATGGCACTATTTACACACCATATTGATGATACTTAAAAGCAGGTTGGAAAAAATCCAGTATTTACTGACCAATTCATGGTTGGGGCCCATTGAATAAGTTTTTAAATGTATGCACTGTACGCCTCAATGATAGGTTATGATATCAGCAGGCTACCAGTCAAGAAATTTTCATTTTCAATGTGGATTGTGTGTGTGGGGGGGGGGGGGAATGAATTTGACTGTAACCTTTGCTGGCCTCCCCTTAGGAACATCGTTAAGTCTAAAATGTTTACAGACTGTTGAATCTTGGCTCCATCACTATGAGTCCTTGGTCAAGTTATTTCATTGTTCTAAGTATTCATTTGCACATCGATGATATAACAGGTCCCAAAGTGAGGATAAATGTATACCAATTGCTTAGTGTAGTGCCTGGCATGTAGTATGCGTTCAAGCAATGGTAGTTACTATTCATTACTACTTAACTGGGCCTGCCAGGCTTCCAGATCTGGCTCCTGCTCACCTCTTGATCAATTATTTCCTTCTCCTTGGGCTCCAGGTACTCTGTTGCAGTTTACCTTTTGCCTGTTCTCTCCCCATATGATGGAGACAACAACCATGTCTCAGCAGCTCCCCAGTTTCTCCAATGCCATGTCTTAGTAGTTCCCCAGTGCTTGCAAACACCTGGCATGTAGCAGGAATTTCATTACCTGGTTCTCACTTAGGCCCTTGATCACAATTAACTGGCCTTTGGAGTGAACATGCATTTCGAACAGAGCTCATTGGGACGTCCCCCTGCTGACCTTAGGAAAATCAAGGCATCACAAGGTTGTATTCCTGGAGGGTGAATCCTTCTACCATAGGGTCATTCTAACTCTTTAACCACCCTAACCACCCCTTGGGCATCATCCCCAATACTACAAACAGAGCTCTTGAGGAAATCTGTGGACCTTCGAGTTAAAGAAAAAAGTGTGGGGGGGACGCCCACCTTTGAAGTTTGGCAACAGAGAGCAGAGAACCTGGCCATGTGGGGAAGGCCAGCCATGAGCTGATGCAGCCGAAGGACTCCTGAGAGTCCTCAAGACACAGTGACCACTGTTGTGATGTTTTGGAACCTCAGGCTCTTACAGACCCATGATTCTCAAACTTTGTTGAAATAGAGTGCCAGTCGCTTTTGTGGAACAACATGAAACATGGAGAAATTAAGTGAAAAATGACCAAGTGCTATAAAAGTTTATGCCAACTGTCCTAGCATCTAAGCCAGAATAGTGTGGAAACAAGTAGCAAGAGGTTTGAAGTCTATGTAGACACCTTAAAACTGAGAAAATTCTTTTAACTTTTTTTCTGAAACCTTGCAGGGAGGTTGCCTTTTCCATTTTAGCTCTAAAGTACCTATTTTTTGAGGATGACATTGGTTGGAGCAGGGTCGTCTTCCAGCGTTACCATTAGCATCATGTTGCAGACTCGGTGGCATACCTCAGGGCAGTGCTGCTGAAACTGACCCAGGAGAACCAAGTCTTCACCTGTCTTTGATCTGCAGTGGAGAAACCCAATCTGTGGACCACCACTGGCCTCTGACAGTCAGGCCGGGGCCCCCAGGCCGGCAGTATTTCTGCAGCTAACAATACCCGCTCTGTGGCCACACAAAGGCCTGACCTTCCCAGGATATCTGACCTCTCAACTCTGACAAACATAGGTGTTTACCCAGCAATTACATGTTAAACTACCAAAGGGATGGTTTAATCACCTATATCAAAGGGAATACATTAAGGCTTCCCCGGGTCCCATAACAGAAAATGCTAGACTAACATTTGCTCTCAAAACAAAAAGCGGCTTTTTTCACCAGTGCATACAACTGTACCTCAGAAACCATCACTATTTTGTGGCCAGGATGACAGAAAGAGGGTCCCAGCCCACATTACAGAAGCTGAAAAACCAAACGATAATAGAGCTGAGCAAGATCTTGAATTTCTTTAAACATTAAAAGGACAGTGGTACAGTAAGAAGATGCCATTTATTTTTAACATCACTCAGGAGTGAACTCGGCTGTGAAATCATTTTCCACAGTTTTGTAATATAATGGTGAGGCCCAGTGATTTTACTTGACAGCATTGAATAACAGGGTTACTTCGAGGAGATAGATACAGAGACGGAAATTTGAGAAATACCAAATTCCAGTGCATTCTGGAACAATATAAACTCATCTGCCCTCATACATGGAGGGTGGCAGTAAAAGCACTCTGGAAAACTGTCTGTCTCTGTCAAATCTGAAATATACCTGAGGGCTCAGCAGTTCCACTCCTAAGCCTATGCGCAGCAGAAATATACTAGATGCACCAGGACACACATAGAAGATGTTGATTTTATCAGAAATCCAGCCACCCTAGAAACAGCCAAGCATCTGAACAGTAGAGTGAATAAATACTGTACAGCAATGAGGAGCTTCAACTCCTGCTCTACCAAGCAACGTGGGTGAGTCACAAAGAATGTGACTGAACCAATCATGCCTGCAGGAGTAAGGGCAGGGTAACCCTCAGGCCAAATGGTCCCTGTCTCTGATTTGGCACAGCTGTGTGTACTCTCTGACATTCCCTGAGCTGTCCGTTTAGGTTTTCATACTTCAATAGAAAGTTTACATTAAAAGTGGACTCACTACATTTGCTTGGCAGGTTTATGACTGTGTGTTCTGAAGAATGCTTACACATTAACTGTAAACTAGCCCGTCCCTTCAGAACTTGGGTGCATTTCTTCACTAAAAATGCTGCCACGCTGCCCGGGTTGGTCTCTTCAGTCTTCTTACTGCAGCCCTGTCATGTGGAGAGCTGTGTGCCAGAAGCAGGACGGTGTCTGCAGGAAGGGCCTCTGGAGCCAGTGCCTCAGTCAATGGTAAACACCGCTGGCTGCACAAACTCCATGCCCATGAAGAGAAAATATTTTAAGACACCTACTATGTGCTAGACACCTTGTGTATTATATTTTCATTTCACTCTACCTGAGGAAGTCAGTGTAACAGACAAAAAACTCCTGAGGTTCAGGAAGGCATATGACCTACCCAGGAGGGGCCCTTGGTTAGAAGTTACAAAATCAGACTCCGTGTTAAGTCTCATTGTGGCACATGGAGGCCTATTCACAGCATATCACCTCTCACTGCCTCCCATGTGGATGGGGGTGGAAGTCTGGGGATGAAAGTAGGTGGAGTGGCAGGAGGAAGAGATAGACAACTTGATATAGCAACTGTGAAAGAAATATCTCTCAAACGCCAATCTGGGGGACCTTTAACCCAGCGTGCTCTATCCCCACCCCAGGCGGAATGACTCGCTCCCTCCCTGGGCTCACAGTACAACCATACACCCCCATACATGTTACTGTGTTTGCCGGGGGTGGTTTGTCTCCCGGTCCCTAACGACAATGCAGAGCCCAGCCTGGGGTGGGCACTCTGGAATTATCTCCGCAGCCCTTGTGATGTAGAGTTATCTCAGGGACCAGAGGATAGAATTGCAGAATTGCAGGCACTGGAGGCACTAGAGGATTCATGTCCAAACGTGTTTGTGAGGAAAGGCAAAAACCAGTGCACACCAAACAATGTCCCAACAGAATCTCTTTTAAGTATGAGATCAAACCACATGCTTATGATCAGTGATTCTTCTGAAATTTCAAGGGATGAGCTTTCTCACGTGTACCAACTCTTCTGCCAAAATCCAGTGTACTAGAACAGGAACAAGTATTAACTACACAACAAATCGATAGAAAGTAACACCCTATACTGAGATATATAATATGCTCTCCGTGGCTAAGTAGAAACGTAGAAGCCTGTATTAGCCATTTCTTGAAAGTTTAATTGAAAGAAGGGATAAAGGTTGAATATATGCTGAGATCCAGTAACCAAAAAGTACTGGTAAATAATATAGACTATGCCATTTCTCTTAAGTATAATAATTGGTCTCCAGTTTCCTTCCACAAGAAAGGAAGTTGCAGTCTTAAGAGTGCTATGGTGTCATGGTTCTGTATCCAGGTAAAAGTCAACAATACGCAATTACCTACTTTATGCTGGAGACCAGGTTTGTCATTGAGACAAAAACCAAACCAAACCACAAAGCAGCTAAGAGGATCAGTTTTCAGTGGTGGAATAAAGAACTGAGATACACTATCAATAGCTTTCACTAATGGCAATGAATTGGATAAAACCACTGATCTCTTTGCCTTTCCTTGCTCAGTTGCTACCTAAAAGACAACAACAATCTATACCAAAGACTGCTGCTTTTCCCCTTGAATTCCTTGAAATCTATGTGGAAAGGGGTAATTACAGGCTAGTGAGATTATCAAAGTAGAGTGTCTTAGTAGGACCTGGTTAGTTCAAGCGTTCACTTTCAAAGAACAATGATACTTAGAAGGATAACATGAGAGCTTTTCAAGATAGTTATAAGAATCTGCAAAATGCTATTAATCTTGATTTTTATAAGCTTTCTCTCATAACCTTCCTTTGAGGTTGCCTGGAACAGAGACCTAGGCATGGGATCCCCAAAGCTGCCCTTTCCTCAAAGAGGTCACCTCACTCCACAGGGCAGCAAACCACTGCCGCAGCCTGAACCCACATTGTCCTGGGAAGCAGGAGTGAGTGTGCAGCGTACACTTTCTTCACGTGAAAGCTCTCTGCCCTCACTTCTCAGCCTTTGGACAAGGTTCAGTACAGAACTCCTCTGCCACCAGCGGCTGCATTCACGGACGTCTGCGTTGGCCGGCATCTGGCTTTCACAGCTGGCCGGAGAGGAGACGGCCCTGGCTCACTCCAATTAGGCCTCTCCCTCTGCTCTGAGCCTCAGTTTCCTCATCGCACTGTGAAATGCTTTGTGTGCCTGACACCCGGGAGGGCCCAGCCTGTGAGTCACACATCTTAATCTTTGTGTGGGCAAGATGCAGCCCGTCTTCCCCCAGTCCTGCTCATGAGCAGTGTCACAGAAAATGACCAGGGCACACGTGACGAATGCCAAGAATGCCAGAAATGAAAGTATCGGATAAGAAAACCCATGTATCAGAATGTGTCACTGGCCGGTGTGGGGATACCCAGGGGCCAGCGCCGTCAGAACAGCGTGGGGATAGGCAGCACGTGGTAGAATTCAGTCTCACATCACTCAGACAAGAGGAAGCTGCAAAGCCTGATAGGACTACCGTTAGACCAGTGTCTAACATCCCTGGAGCTCCAGCGTTGTCTTTTCAAGTCCAAGTCAGGTAGGCAACTGCCCAAACCAAAGGCCGGTCTCTGCCGGGACCTGGGGAACACGCTGGCCTCAGGCTTTGTGGCTGGACCCCCAGGGCTCCAGCTGCAGTGAAGACGCCCTGCCGTGACTGACCATCAGAATGACCACTGCTGGCCTTGCTCCTTCATGCCCATGGGGCTCGAGGGGCCCGAGGCGGCCACCTCCGGCTTCCTGAGCAGCCAACCCAGTGCTGCCCTGTGTTGCCAGCAAGTTCCAACTCTTGGGGACCTTGGGGAGCGGCTGGCAGGGCTAACAGAAATAAGGACCCTACCAGTTTGTTTTAATCTTGTCACATTTGCCAAAATTTGCCTTAAGTGCATCACAGTGAAACAGAAAAATCAACCCAAATGTTGATACTGCGGTGCTCGTACGTGAACGTGACTCAGGGAGCTCTGCACCCTGGCTGCACCAAAGGATGTGAGCACATTTCTGCTCCTTGGAGCGCTGCGCAGGAAGACGTCAACTCGACTCGCAGAAGCAGGGCTCTGCTTTTGTCCGATTAGGTCCATGGTCTGGGTCAAGTTCACTCTCCCACTTCCCCTTGGCTTTCTGGAATGTCTACAGGTTCTCATGGCTCAAAAATTGTTACTGGAAACAGTAACAGTAGTGACAGCAGCCACTGAGTATCTTCTGGGTTTGGTATGGTGCTGTGTGCTTTATACAACTTAGTCCATTCACGTACAACCCAAGAGGGACCTTCCTTATCCATCCATCGCCCGGATAAAACAAGTGTGGTTCAGAGGTCGTTAAGGGACCAAGCCAGGGCCTACGTCCAGGCCTGATTCTAAAGCCCAGGCCCACATTCATCCTGCCCCAGTGCCACTGAATGCCATCATCACACAGCGGCTTGTCCCCAGATCAGAACTGAACAGTGTTGCCCAGCTCACCCGGCCAGGCCTGGGTGAAGCTGGCTCCTCAGGCTCATCTGGAAACTAAGGCTCAGATCCCATCTGGCTGCCCTTTTGCCCCTCTTCTGTTACCCCCAGCCCTCCCACCCCAATCCTTTAACACTTACTTGTTCCATGTCCCATTCTTGCACCTGGAGGTAGTGACAATAACAGTTAACAAGGGTGATTCAGCTCTTAAGGGACTTGTGGGCAAAACCCATTCAAATACCAAAGTGGCACAACAGCCCTTCTCCAGCGATGACAAACCAGGGCTCAGAACAGCATTTCTGCGTGTTTCCATCCATTCTGAGCGCAGGAAGAGCGGTAACACTAAGAGTGTACTCAAGTCTCAAACAGGCCGCACCCCAAATCTAGTCACTGACCAATCTGTCTCTGACTGAAGACAGACTGGGCCACACTGTAGACGGGCCAAGCTGTTAAGAGAAACCTCCTCTAAATAGGGGACTTCTGGCAGGTAGGGACTGTCACACACAAGACTGCTGTCACCTCCATGCCTGGAAGAACTACTGCAACTCACATTTTAACCCCACAAACCTCTAACTGAAAATGGATAGAAATGATGTAGTTAATACAAATACTCTTTAGTCTGACCAAAGGAGGAGTTATTTTTTGCCTTTTCACATTTAGAGATATTTTCCACATAGAAGAATTTTTTAAAGTATGTACACTTATGTTCACCATCACAAACTTAGAATTTTGGACAGTATATTTATTTTCACATAAAAGTTCTACCAAAAATATATTCTTTTCTTAACTTAAAAATATAGCTTTGGAAAGTAAAATTTAAGTTGTTATAATTCATTGCATGTTTTACAAACAGCAGTGAAAAGAAGAAATCAACAATGGATTCAGTTTATAACTATAAAAATGTTCATTTCAAAAGCTTGACTTTGTCCTTTAATAACTTAAAGGCGGGGTTCTTGCTGATTTTCTTGTTAAAGATGACCAGGACGTCCTCTTCAGACTTGTGATGTTCATCTGTCACAGCATAATACTGAGCCAAAACCTTCACAAAGAAAAACAACTGTCAAATGGTGTACTGGTCCTAAAAATTTATCTAAAACATTCTTCAATCCAGAAGTAGGGCAACAGTGAAAACTGAAAGAAACACAGGCGCTGGTTATACAGGTGTGTTCCCCTTAGGCAAATTCATGCAGCTGTATACACGTGAGCACGTTGCTGCATGTGCCACACATCAATAAAAAGAAACAGAAGAAACCACTACTCTGGAATAATCAAGAGATAAAAAGTCCCTAGAACATTAACTTTCAGATTTAACAGCGGCACTGCTGCGGCTGAGGGAATGTGGTGGGTACTGGCCCTGGTTCCTCCCCCACAAGCCCAGAGGGGCTGGAAGTCACTGAGATATACAGATACAAATTTATAGTGTCTTAGATTTTAAAAAAAGTACATTTTAAAGAACTCATTCTCCCCAGCTTACATACGCCATACCTTTTTCCTTAGCTTTTTGACTGCTATTTCGTTATCTGGGGACTGTTTCAGAATTGCTTTAATGGTTCCCTTCCAGTTGAATTTACCTACAATATAAAGAATACTACGTAAAACATTTTGTTTTGTTGTACTACCAGAAGGGTAAAGAAATGACTCTTGCAGCATCTACTTGCTACACGGGAAATGAACCAATCCTGAGTGAACAGGACAGCATTACACTGTGTAGCAGACACCGGGCCTGTCCCATCACAGGGGCCCAGAAGCATTGACTGCCCTTCACAGCACTTGTTCTCAGGAGGAGCAATTAACTAAGGATCATAAATACCATCACCACTCCAGATTCCCTTAAAAAGACAGAGCTGCATCTAAGGAATTCAATAAGAGCTAAGGATCCACCAAGAGCATGGGGCTGTCTGGGCACAGTAACAAGGTGAGCAAAGGGAGCTGAACCTTGAATGAGAGAACAGCCACAGATAATTCTGTGCCACACAGCAGGCTAAAAGACTCACTCTGCAACTTCATGTGACTCTACAATTACCTCAAAACTAAAAAATTAAAACAGCCTTATATATAAGGTTGGGGAGGAGGGGCGAGTTCAAAGCTACGAGATCTAACCCAACTTGGGCAATTACTGAACCTCCATTAATAAAGCCTCAATTCCTGCTGGAGTCCTGGGCTCTGCTCTTGACTGGCAGGCAGGCCCCAGGAGTAGGAGCAGCTTTTAAGCGGAACCTTGAAGGCCAGGGACTGGATTCTGACAAGTACACATTCTAGCTGAGGGAGAGGGCTGGCCACAGAGTTCCAGGCAAGGAGACACCAGGGACAGACCCAGACATGAGGTGGGGAACCGCCAAGTCTGGCTGGAAGGAAGGGAATGAATGGGGTCTTGGAAAGCAGTCAATTCTAAAGACCCCATCCAGCCTGCTTTCCCTTTTATTCTTATAGCCAGACAGAGACTATGAGAGTGACTCACACAGTCTCTTTCATCATTACTTAGGAGTCACACCCTAGAGAACTTACTTTATTTTTCATACATTTTTATTTTTTTATTATTTTTCTTCAGTTACATTTGACATACCATATTATATTGGTTTTGGGTGTACAGCATAGTGGTGAGACATGTATATAACTTAAAAAATCCTCATTCCAGTATATCTGGTTCCCAGCTGACACCATACATACCAGTAGTTATGAAATTTTTTTTTATTGTATGCCCTATGCTGCACTTTGCATCCCTGTGATTATTCAGTGACTAAATCTGCACTTCCACATTCTTCCACAGGCCTCTGGAGGGTATGTGCACCAGAAGGCCCTGGTTCACCACCTGCTCCCCCAACCTAAAGAGGGCGGAGCTTCCCCAGTGACAGCAGTGATACCTTTTGTAGGAGCTTCATGGTTTTCTGGTTCCCCACCCTCAGAATGTCCTGGAACTTTTATCTTTTTCTTCTTAGAATCTGCTTCAACTAAATAATTGGAAACATAAAAAAAAAAAAAGTTTGCATTTTTGACAGCAGCTACCACTTAAATAGTCTTCATGGCCAGGCCCCTTCCACCCATCATCCTGGTCATTCGCCCAGTAACCCAGCACAGTGGGGTTTCTCTCCAGGTCAGATACAGAAACTGAGAGAGAGCTTTTTGCTTTACCTCTTTCAAAATGGAAGGCCTCACAGATTTTATATATCCCAAACTCGTAGCACCTGTAGTTTTTGAACAAACCCCCGAGCATAAGTGAGCCTCGCACCTTCTGAAAGCTTCCGCTTTCTTTTCCCTGGGCCAGTTTTTGTCTCCTCGTCAGCATCTCTCCCACGGGCCCCAGCGCTAGGCGTGGCTCTGTCCTCCTCCTCAGGCTGGCTATCCCTCCTCCTCCTCTTCCTAGTGGCATCCGGGGCCTCAGGGGTGTCCTCCCCTCCAGCCTCCTGTCCTGCTTTGTGCTTCTTAGGTTTCTGACTCTTTGAATTCTCCTGGTGGTTTTCTAACTTTAGTTCTTTCTTCTCTTTTTTTCTCTTCTTCTGCCGCTCTTCCTTCCTTTCTCTCTTACTCTTCTTCCCCTGTGCTTGTCCTTCCGTGCTGTCACTGGCTTTGGAAGGTGGCACCTTGGTGGAGATTTCTGCAGGTGGGCTTGCCATGTGGTTGAGTGGCCGCTGATCTTGTCCCTTACTGACTGGTTCCTTATTAAGCAAAACCAAAAAACACATCCTCATTCCGACTCACTTGTCCACATCACTGCATGTTATCCACCGAACACACTATTCCATTGTTACTTACTATTTTACAACTGTGACCCCCACCTCCCATCAATATGTAGCAGTAAGCATATTATTACAAAATGGGAAGAGCTCCCCAGCCCACACCCCTCTCTGCACTGAAAACACATTTTTTCCACTGGAAAAGTGAAGAATCCTTAAGTCACTTAAACCAGACCTTTTTCATTTTGGCTTACTATTCACCTTTCTAAAGGTGAGCACTTAGGTGTGGAAAAATTCATGCAAGAAGTAATTTTGATAGAAAACACAGGTTTATAATTAAAAATTGTAAATTTTCATTGCTCAACAATGAAAACGCGTTGTTCTTTCGTGTAGCACTTCATTTTTAATAACCCTGAACTGTCAGCTGTCACGCTGCCTTTTTTTTTTCGTTGGCAACACTTTACCGCACAAATGATGCAAAATTCAAATCTTGCGTGAATTTTGGGACACCCTTTAGCAACCACTAGATTTATGCATCTGCAGACCCGGGTTTAAGTTCCAGCTGGGTCACTTACTAGACAGATGACTCAGGGCAAGTTATGTACCTGCTCCAAACCTATTTCCTCACCTATAAAGGGAAAGGCAGCCGTAATGCCTACCTTACACAGCTGATATATGAATAAAACGAGAACAGAAATGTCATGAGCGTAGTGCAGGGGATGCTCAATAAACCAGCCCAATGGGGAGGAGGGTTTTATAAACTACCAAGTACTAGACGGAGGCATGATCTAATCGTCATTCAGGTTAGAGAGTTACCATTAAAGGACCAGGAACACCTGGGTAGCGTGTAAGGACCTACAGAAAATAACTATTTACAAGCACTGGGATGAGACAAACTTCCCATTTACTGCACTACTGGATTCAACTCAGCACATAGGTCCTGCTTTTAAAAATGACTTCAGCATAGCAAGTCTCCCTACCTGTTACACTCCCTGACTCGCCTGCTCAAGAGGTGTGCAGAGCCATCCAGGCCTGTCAGACACCTAAAGCTCCTGTTTTTTCCATACGCACCACCCCCACCCCCACCCCCACCCCCGCAGCCTGATTTCTAAGCAGGTCATTGCATGTTAGCTGGCACCACTGTCAAACACAGGGCTTAAATACCTGGCTCGGCACAATAAGGAGCTCTTCTATGCAGTGCATTCAGTTTATTCCTTCCCATAAGTGAAGGCCAAAGAGGCTCTCTGAAAAAGAAGGCTGACTTGACCTCCAAAAATAAGACATTCCCATTGCATTACTACTAATCATTTTGCCACACCACAAATCTAAAGTTAGATCTGACTTACCTTGCTGGAAGCTTCAGAAAAGATATTCCACACCTGCTCCAGAAGTGATTCATTATGAATTTTTAAACTGTTCTTCATCCAATTCTACAAAGAACAAAAAGAAGAAAAAAAATCCACTTATCCCATGTGACAGGTATACACAAGCTGTCACTGACATGCCCATATCCCCTGTCAGGGGAGGCATCTCAAATACATACCTGAAATTTTGCCTTTTTCCTTGGAACGTTGTCAAAGCCACTAATTTGTTCTAAAAGATCCCTCACTTTGGGGCTGACATTGGGTCTTTTTATTAATTCATTAACTTTCTACAAAAAAAGGAAGATAAACCAATAAAACAACTGACACAAGAGTTTCATGTAGTCATGGCTATAGGGCTCACATTTCAAGTTCAGATTTTGTATTCATGTCTATGCTTACAAATTCAACATAGTATTGGAAGGCCTGGCCAGAGCAATTAGGCAAGAAAAAATAAAAAATAAAGGACATCCAAATCAGAAAGAAGAATACCCTAAAGATTCCACAAAAAGAACCTTTAGAACCAATAAGCTAATTTGGCAGTGGCAGATACAAAACTGACACTCAAAAATCAAGTTGCATTTTTATAAGCTCACAGTCTGAAAAGTAAATTAAGAAAACAACTCCATTTATAATAGCATCAAAAAGAATAAACTACTTATACATAAACTTAACCAAGGGGTTTATGAAAAACTTTTCTACTTAAAACCACAAAACATTGCTGAAAGAAATTAAAGACACAAATGAACATGGATTGGAAGATTTATTAAGCTGTGATCTACAGACTCAAATGCAATCCCTACCAACATCCAACTGATTTTTCTTATTGTTGTTGCAGAAATAGAAGACTCCATCCTAACATCCACATGGACTCTCAAGGGACACAAAATAGCCAAAACAATCTTAAAAAAGAACAAAGTTGGAGGTCTCTCATGTTGATTTCAAAACTTATTACAAAGCTAGAGCAATCAAAACAGTATGGAACTGGCATACAAACAGGCATATAGACCAATGGTATAGAGAACCCAGAAATAAACCTTCACATATATGGTCAAATGATTTTTGACATGGATGTCAATATCATTCAATTAGGAAAGGGCAGTTTTCTTGAACAAATGGTGCATATATGTAATTGGAGACTTAAAATGGTTAAAATGATAAGCTTTATATCATATATTTTACCACAATTTTTAAAAACTAGGAAAAAATATAAACATAAACCAAAAGTGACCAAATGAATCAGACAAAAATGGATACTACAGCGACCAGGAAATAAATTGAGGACCAAGACAAAAAAGCCTTCAGATCTAATAAATAAATCAGGGCTAGCAAGAACAGATATCAACATTAAAATTAGTGTCTAGAGAAAATGCTTATGGCAATCAGTGAAGGCAGAGGAAAAAGGTAATTTAAGTTAGGGAAATGTACGCAAAAAAGATGGTCACCAGTAAGCCGTTCCTGTAAAGGCCAATAGTGAAGATTTTAGGCTTTGCAGCCCATCCAGTTTCTGTCCTAACTACTCAACGCCATGCTTGTAGTGCTAACGCAGCCACAGACAGGATGTAAACATGGACATGGCTGTGTTACAATAAAACTTTATTTACAAAGAGGTGGTGGCCTCGTGAGCCAGTGCTGACCCCAGCTTTAGAAATTTCATTCATGATGTGATGACAATGGAGATGGAGCACATGCACACAGGTTCTTCAAGCTCAAGGGCCCAGGAATGTCGTGTTTCTTGTGGGAATTACAGATACAGTGCCCGAAAATGTGGCTTGATGGTTGCCAGCCTAAATATCTTAAGAGGTTTCACTAGCTTCTCAATCAGCACTGGGCAAACTTTGTTAGCCCTCTGTGAACAGATTTATAAACTCCCAGGAGTTTATAACTAAGTAAGCTTGTCAAAAATTCACATTTAAACTATCACTGGAGGAAGTACAGTGATCCCTCGTTTTTCACGGTTAATGGGGACCAGAACCTTCCGAGAAAGCTGAAAAACTGCGAAGTAGGATTTGCCCCTAGGAATTTTCTCATTGGTCACTGTCGCACCGGAAACCAATCACGCGCCTTTATGAGAGCCCGTGGGATGGACTCTGAGTCAACTCATCTCTTTGACATGCAGGGATCCTTCTCTCTAGCGCATCCACATGAAACAACGCTCCTTTCCGCAATGTGGCTGCCGACAGGGTTGTATTTTTTCATTTTTATTTTTTGATGAATATTTTGGGAAAACCCGCGAAGCACTGAAGCCGCAAACCATGAAGCGCAAAGTGGCGAGGGAACACTGTATTCGGTTTTTAGGAAAATACAGAATCTGCACATAGATGACATTTGTCTTTTATTCTCCTACCTTCTGCTATCCATTCTGTAAATGATGAGAATATTCTAGAAGTTATACCTCTCAGTGAATTAGGGGTTCCATTGCTTTGCCATTTTTAATGTGCATGTTTTCATTTTAAGTAGAAAATTCCTCATATTTATGAAAATTTTGCCCAATTCTGATGACCAACAGACATGAGATTAACATGATTTGAGTTATAAAAACTGTTTTATTACTAGAATCAGATACAGAGCTTCACAGCCAAGAGAAAGCCAGTGAGAATTCTAAAATATTTTTAGGGAAGCTGGGATGGCTCAGCGGGTTAAGCGCTCGCTTTACAGCCCTGGAGACCAAGGATCAAATCCCGGCTCCAGCCCAGGCGGACCCATATGCTGAACTGGGGTGTGCCCCCAGTTCAGTTCTTGCCGGGGCCTATGCAAGAAGCTCCCGGCCCAGTTCCTGCCCTGCACAGTCCCACGCCCACCTGTGGAGTGAAACTATATGTTAAACTAATGTTAACTATGGAGACTGTTCTGTGCCCTCCTCCTTCTCTGTCTGTCTCTCTGTCAAAAACAATAAAAATAAATCTTGACAATATTTTTACATGAAATCTGCAAAACAGGTGGATTAAAGACAAAATACAGTGCAATTATAGTAACAGAGAAATAACTCTTTCAAGGTTCAGTTGCTCTGCCTCAGTCTATCCTAAGACACGATGTTTCTGGGTCTTGTCTGCATAGATGATACATTTTTCGTCTTTTAAGCTTCCAAAGAAAGTGGGAAATGTCAGATGAAACTACTAGATGAATTAGAAAGACCTTACCTGAATCCATGCCTGCTGTTTCATATCACCTTTGTGGGCTTTCCCTTCATAACCTTTGCCCCCATACTTCTGATTTTCACTTATGCATTTCACATGATTTTTGTAGTCATCACCCCTTTAAAGTGATAAAAGGTTCCACCATTAGATTCTCCGATTGGAGACTCTTCTGTCAGCATGCTGAACCTACCCTGAGGTCTATACTGCTTTACTTCCCCTCTGCCTACTGCCTGAGCACCCCATGTCTGTCCACTGCACACATACCCGTCTATCTACTGCCTGAGCACCCCACATCTGCCCGATGCACAGACACCCCCACCTATTTCACTTACTATGCTTATAACCTCCTGGTCGTAACATTTTCCTTCCTCCAAACTATTCAATATAAAACCCACCACCAAACTTCCCATTTTTATGTACAAATGCCTTAAACCAAATTAATAGGCAGCATTTTTTTAAGTCCCAAGTGAACAGATACTAAATAAAAATTCTCTGCAATATGATAGCTTTGTCTTAAGTCATAAAATCTGTATGATTTCCTGGTAATGTAGTAGGCAACAAATAATTAGTTGTAGAATAAGTTAAAAGGCTGGTGTAAAGTGGTGGAACCAAAACTAATATAATGTTACGTATCAATTATACCTCAATAAAAATAATTAAGTTAAAATATCATGTAGGTGTAATGTATAGCATGGTGACTAGAGTTAATACTGTGTTGCATATTTGAACTGGCTATGAGAATAGATCTTAGAAGTCATCACAAGAAAAAAATTTTGTACCTATGTATGGGGATGGATGTTAACTACACTTATTGTGGTGCTCATTTTGCCAATATATACAAATACTGAATTATTACATTGTATACATGAAAGCAATACAATGTTATATGTCAGTGAAAATAATTATTTTTTAAAGGTGATATTAAGTCGCTAAAAAGTTCTTGATCTCAGATCTTGGGAAAAAAAGGAAACTCGATTCTGTCTCACAATCTTTTTGAAGCTGTGTGAGGCCCTCGTGTGGGACAAAGGCCAGGGGCAAAGTTCCCTGATGAGAAACAATGCAATTTTCACCTGTTTTATATGTCAAGCTTCCTCATTAGGTACCAACAGAGACGTTAGCAATTCCAAAAAAAACTGTTATTAAATATCACTGCTCTAGAATGAAATTAAAATGCCACAGAGGAAACCGGGCAGATGCACCCAAGCTGCCATTTGGGAGCCTCTGAAGCTGAAGACCCAGTGGAAGACTGAGGAAGCCAGCCACTTAGATACCACCCTTCTGACGATACAGTTTGGGCAGCCAGGACCTGCTGGCCCCACCCCATCCTCACCTCTCCATAGCCCCTCCTGCCCACTATGGGAGTACTTGACACACTGGCAGGCAGAAGCTCCACTAGCACCATCAGCTCTGATCTTCTAGGGAGGACCTGGTCTCTTCTATCAGACACACCTTCACTGTGAAGTAGCTGATCTGTTTTCTGTTTATAACTCCATCTTTTCAGTGACTGGCACACCACACCCCTGAAACCTCACTCCATGAACACTTCCCAGAGCTTGGTGGTAGGGGTAGCAATGGGATGACAGCAAGACCCTCTGGTGAATCAGATGCTCTAACCGTCACTGTTTCTCTTCCTTCAGTCTTCTTTTAAAATTGTCCATACAAAGCATTGGGTCTTGTAAACCACTTTTAATTTTTTTTTTTTTTTTTTTTTTTTTTTTTTTTTTTTTTTTTTTTTTTTTTTTTTTTTTTTTTTTTTTTTTATCTTTTCACATTTATAGAGAGAAATTATCTTTTTGTCTTCAGTGCATAGTTATTTCCATTTTACTTTTTGACAGACAGAGAGAGAGACAGAGACAGAGACAGCCAGAGAACCAAACTGTGGGAACTCCCCAGTTCAGCATGTGGGTCCTGCCTGGGCCGGAGCCGGGATTCGATCCTCG
>PVKE010000684.1:0-128566 GCA_004027555.1 Craseonycteris thonglongyai | reverse complement strand
ATAAAATCAAATTGTTTTTCGGGTCAACGTATTTATGCGAATCTCTGTTTTCAAACATGAGTTTAATAAAATCACGATATCGATCTCGACTTACCGATGAGCATCTTAATAATTGTTTGCTAACAGGGTTGTCGTCATACTCTCCTAATTACGAGGCACTGGCCAATGAAATGCAATGCCAAAGATCACACTGACAGATGGGTTTTTTTATGTTTTCTTTTATGTTTTTTTAAATGATTTTGTTATACGTGTGTTTTTTATTTACTTTGTATTACGTTTTGTATATATGTTTCTTTGTGTATATATAATTTGTACAATAAATTTATTATTTTAAAATTATTTTTGTTTATTATCTTTTATTCTTGTTCAATAATAAATATCCTTAGAAATAGCTGGTGCCCGCCGCCCTACCAATATTTTAGAATGCGCCCTAGGGTATAAAAAGGTTGGGAACCCCTGCTTTAGAAGATGCTCAAAACTGTGGCAGGATCGTGAAGTGTGTTTCAGTGGTCAGGCGTCCTTGTTTTATGCAAGACAGAATCCCTGGGGACATTACTGTTAATAATAGGTAGATGGATATAAAACAGTCCATTAGATATCAGTAAAGATGATCAAGATTTCTTGTTTGGATGCTGTCACTCTGTGAATGCAGACCACCAGCTCTGGTTGGGGGCCTTTTCAAAGTCTCAGGCAGATTGGGCAAATGAGTCTCTGGGCCCAGCAGGGTCTCAGTCTATTGGCCTGTAACCCTTGTTCACTTAAGGCCCCTATGAGAGCCATTGGTCTTTTCTAGAATGAGACTCACTGAGTTGACTGAGGCCTTCTTTCAAAGCCTGGTCTGCAAACTGTGTGTGTCTCAGATATAGTGTGTGTGCTGCAAAACCAGTGGATTATTTGAGTGAGCCAAACATTTTCCTAAGTATTCCTTGCTCCAGGCCCAAATTGACAATGGAGAAATCTTCATACTAGTAGGCAGATGTGGCCAAATGTCCTCTGCCTCTGTCCTTCTTGGAGGCCACAGATGTGAAATAACAGTCCACAGATGAGGCCAGAGCTATAAGAGGGTTTATTCTGCCTCTGAACCACAACTGACTGCCCCCCTAAAAACTGACGTTGTCTACAATGAGAAACAAAAGTGCCATGAACCCCCGCCAACGCCCGTAGGAACTTGTTCTGCCAAAAAGAAACATGCATAAAATAAAATAAAAGAGAGAGAGAAAAAAAAAGGAAAAAATCACATTTGCAAATGACAAGATCTGAAATTAAATATCAAACAAGTCAGGATGATCTTCATAGAAAATCCATCCGAAGAAGTATAAACTTAAAGCAAGCCGACGGTAATACAGCCGCATATGCACTATTGAAAATGAAGGAAACCCTCTGAAAGTCAGCAGGAAGGGGTCTCTGGAGGTGCTGGTTGGGAGGGAGTTGGAGACCCCAGAGGGAGGCTGCAACACTTCAAACGGCAAACTCAACGAAACAAACAAACGCTTCGCTTCGTTTTATCAAAACATACACAGCACTGCAGATTTCAAGAGTTCTTTGAAAATCCCGCTGCAGAACTAGCTGAAAAATCCTAAGAGCAAAGTTTCCCAGGAGAAAAATATGTAAAGGCTTAGGAAGATGCCCCAAATAAATTAGTCTACGGCAGTAGGGAGGAGAGGAACAGATAGAAGGAGTAAGAAAGGAGCGTTGGAAAATGGAGCAGGGAGAGGTCAGAGAAAAGTTAGAAGCTAGACACTAGCATTGGGCCTTTAAACTACTTTCAACCTGTTGAGCTGTTTGTGGCTGCCTCAATGTCCTGAATTGATTCAAAACACTTACCTTTCATGGTCATTTTGACTTTGGGGACAAGCCAGGAGTCTCACAGTGCCAGATCTGGTGAATAAGTTGGATGAGGATGCACCGTAATGTTTTTATTTGACAGGAACTGCCATACCAGAAGCACTGAATGGATTCAGGACATCAAGGCAGCCAGGCCAGGTAACTAAAGACACTCAGGAAAGAAGACTTCCAGAACTGCTTCAGAAAGTGGCAAGAACATGATAAGTGTGTTCAGAGCAAGGGGGAGCATTTTGAGAGGCATTAATGGTGATGTGCCTTTTACCATAATACATTTTTTTAAATTTAAACACTCACCATATTTTTTACTCACACCTCATACTGTAAAATGGAATTCCCCCAACTTCTTAAACATGACATTTGCTGCATGGCTGTCTGGAATTTATGAAATAGTCTATCAGTTCAGGAACTGACCTGCTTTCTTTGGATGTCCAAGAAGACCATTACAACAGGCAGGTACTGGACACTCAGTTGATGTTAGGTGTTGTGCTGGACGCCCAGCGCTGCCTCCAGCACCCCGTGTGTGTCACATCCTCAGTGCCAGGTCTCTGGTTTTTCTGCTCGTCAGCTTCTGCACTCTGCCTCTTCTCTGCCTTCTCCTTCAACTCCCTCCTCCCTTCTTTCTCTGTGCCCGTCTCCTCTGCTCTTTCTTCCTCTCCAAATATATGGAGAAGGCAGCTCTCTGAGGATTGGGAGCAAGAGGAAACAGTTCTCATCTTGGCACTAGATGCCTTGTCAGGTGGGACATGGCAGGGCATCGGCAGGACTGGTTCAGTGGCTGCGGGGTGCCAGGCATGGGGGAGCCAGCCTTGTTTGCACCACCAGGCACTGCCCGAGCTGCACGGAGGAAGAATTCTGCAAGGTGGGGGCGACTCCAGCAAGCCCCCCATCTGCCCTGTGGGGAAATCATATTGCACTTCCCAGGGGCGTGCATGTGAGGAAAACACACGAACAGTCAAAATGGCAGCCGTCTCCTTGTAGAGGATGAGGGATGGGTGTTTTCCATGGACATCTCCCCAGGAAGGTGGCAGGCCACCCCCCCCCCCCAGTCTCCAGAGCATTCCCACACCTCCTAATCCCAGCAAAGACTACCCAACGCTAACATCGGTTGCTCTCATTCCACAAATTTGATTCATGCCTGTCTCCTCTTACCCTTCTGACTGCTCCTTCCCAGGCTGGTTCCTTTGCCAGCCATTTAACTGACAGGTTCCTTAGAATTTCTCCCCCAACCCACTCACCACCATGTTTTCCCCTCACGGGTCCTTCCCTTCTTTCTCTAGCTGGAGCCATTCTACTCATTGTCCTCTGGCCCTGTGATGGCTTCATCTAGAAATCTCATGTCACATACTCTATGTGACATGAGATATTTTTTCTTTCTCCTCTACTCTGACTTAGTAATTTCTTCATAACAGTCATAGTTGTCATTGTCCTTTATCATTAACTGTATGCACAGTGTCTCCCCCACTAGACGGATTCTTTTCAAGGATGATAATATCTCCATGTCACCGTTTACCAGGTTACCTGCACCAAAAATGAAAGGCTCAATGTTCATGTTGTGGCTCCTGTGTGCAAGTTCTGCTCAGCAGGGTTGGGGCTAGGTCAGGGGTGGCGAACCTTTTGGCGATTGAGCGCCAAAGTTTATGAAATAAGAGTATACTCGCTCGACTCACGTGCCATCCCATTGGGTGAGATAGAGGTATCGATTATTTTTATGTCTATAAGAGCATAAACAATCATTTTTTAAATGGTATTCACAGCTCCGCGTGCTGAAATAATTGCTCCGCGTGCCACTTTGGGCACGCGTGCCATAGGTTCACCACCCCCGGGCTCGGTGAAGGCAAGTGGGGTGCCTAGGCAACAAACTTGAAAGGAACACTATCTGTTAGGGTCACACAGATACCAGCCCTCCACCTGGATGACTCTGAGAACGCATGCCTCCCTAAGAAGTAGTCACCTAGGGCCTTACTGACTTCACTCTAGTCAAGTCCCTTCTGCTGAGGGGTTCCCCCTCTGAGGAATGGGTGCTCGTCAACTACTTGTGTGTATTTCAATAAAGGGAATTTAGAGCTGGTGTCTCAAGCTCAGATGCCGCAAGGGACAGCCAGGAAGGGAACTTGACTGGGCTGCAAGCACAGCCGCTGTCAGAAGACAAAGGCCCCATCTGAAGATGGCAGCCGACTCCAGCGAATTCGTTCATTCCTCCCTCCCTTCCCTTTTTTTCCCTCTCAATTCAGTAAGTATTTTTGAGTGATTACTATATTCCATGGAAATAGTTATGTTGGCCTGGCAAAATAAACCAAATGGGCAAAAATCTTTGCTCTTAGGGAATTAACATTGCAATGGAGAAAACAGATGCTAAATGAAATGAAGAAAATATAGAGCGTGTTGGACGGCTTGTGCGTGCGAAGGGAGAACAGGAAAGCCGGAGAGGAGGCTCAGCGATGCTGGGGAAGGTTTGGGAAAGTTGGTGGGAGATTGCCGTGGAATTGTCCTGCTCCAGACTGGTTTTAACTGGTCTGAACTGTCCCCATGTCTCACCTTTCTCAGCTTTCCCCATCATCTGGATCTTCGGATCTTTTCAAAGCACAGAAGACCCCGTCTCTTCTGCACATCAGTGACTCTTCCTGGTCCCAATGTTTGGGCCTAGTGTTGCCAAAGAGGATTTTTCCCCAAGCAAAGTAAGAAGACTGCTTTTGTCCATGACATCTGACCTGGAAATATTGATAACTAATTCAGCTAAGATGAAACCTCTTCATGACTCAGGGAAAATGCATTTGTAGGCTTCATAGTACACCTGTCATTGACCTTTGAGTTAGAGTGGAGTGGGTTCTCCTGATTCCTGTGACTTGTGTATGATTCTGTGTGTGGAGGCATTTGGATAACGGGATATTGGCACACATTTTATATTAAATCTGTATCTACTGAGTTAAGTCACCATACTGCATTGTGAGAAGCTTGACCTTAGTACTGAGGGGCTATAGTCTGAATAAGTTGATCCCTGCACTTGCCCCCCACCCCCACCCCACAGATGAAAAGATGTTGGCCCAAAAAGGACAGTGACTTGTCCAAGACCACCTAGACATTAGTGAACACAATGGACTAAAGTCCAATCCAGTTTTGTGTTCTTTCTCCTACAGAAGCCTGGTGTGGTTGCAAAGGTTGAAAGTAGAACCTAGGTTTTCAACAAATAAATAGGCAAAGTATATACCCATCAAGAGAGGAGTGGGTACATAAGTCAGGAAGCACCAATTCTGTGGTATGATTTCATTGAGGTAACAACAATAGCAACAAAAATAATACACATGACTTGTACCTAGATTGGTGCAAATACATAGAAAAATGTCCTGAGGAACTTAATACCATTCATTACCTCCAGCTAAGGGACCCAGCCTGGGACAGGGTAGTCAAAGAAGGTTATAATATCGTCTCTCTTTTGAAGTTTGACTACCCAAATAAATTAGCTTATATAAATTAAAATAGTTTTATTGAGATGTAATTGGCATATGATAGTATATTAGTTTCAGGTGTACAACATAAAAAATAATTCTTGAAGAGAAAGAAAATAAATTAGTGAAATAGCCTAGTCTTGGTCTCCATGTAGCAATATGAAATACCAGCTTATTGTCTCACATAAAATCACAGAGACATAATAGCTCAGATGAGGAATTCCTGGGACTTCATTTGGTCCAAATCAGGCAAGAACTTAGAGAAATCAGTGTGTCATTTTGGTTTGTGTTGCAAAAGAGGGTTGGCAACGAATTGAAGAGCATAATGCTTTCCACAGCTAAATGTAAGTGGGGGTTCCAGGCGGCTAGCAGCCTTCTCAAACCCAGAGTCTGTCAGAAAGGAAGGGTCTTTTGCTAACCCAGTTCGCCATATTGTTAACAGAAGTTGTATCTGCTAGAAGATCCATGTTTAAACTATAAGATCCAACGGGAGAAAAGAAACACAGCATATGGAACTGTTTCTACATCACTTCAAGTCAGCAGCAACAATATTTTTTAAATAACCAGGAGAATTCCCCAGGTTATTTATCTGTGTTCTCTGCATGGCCATTTTTAGTGACTCTGGCACCAACGAGTTACTACGAAATGTATGCCCAGGGCTGATCTCCTGTACGATGCTGCGAGCAGTCTGGTTCCTTTCATCAGGGGCTTGGGACGCAGGAGGGTGGCCCTGTACGTAGACCTTTAGGGAGAGTCAGTGCCCCCAGCTCCGTCCGGGAGACCAGCGCTGTTTAGGGAGAAGCTCAATGAGCAGTGTGATCTTAGCACGTAATTTCTTGTGTCCACAGGCACAGGAAGTTGGCCCAGGATATTAGGTAAATACTAATCCCAGGGACATCTGTGGTGGTCACAGATGCAAATCTGTTGTCTTTAATAACAGCAACCGGTCCTTTTCATAAAGAGCTACTAGGTGAGCTGGAGATATTCTAAATGGCAAACAACGCCCCACCACACACACGCATGTGCTCTCTCTCTCTCTCTCTCTCTCTCTTTGTCACTGTCTCTGTCTCCCTCTCCCTCTCTTTCTCTCTTCCAACAACAACAACTTATTTTTAAGATTGAGGGAAAGCCTGAGATCAAATGTCATCCTCTTGGCTATGGAGCTAAGTCTTCCTGTGAATGACTCGTCGCATGAGGGAGACAAGGCGCCAGCCCCTCCCTTTGGCTCTGGCAAAGCAATCTGGTGTTCAGCAAGCGCTGTCTTAGATAGTGGGTCCGTCCACAGAGCAGCGGTGACAGAACCCCACTCAGAAGCGGGTGATCTCAGGTGTGTATGTCCTGGAACCTTGCATGTGCTGTGTTCTGTGTTTGGGGGCTGGGGTCGCTAAAGAAGCTGAGGTTCAAGTCTGCGGTGGCTCCTGGTGTTGGGGGTGGGGGTGGGGGTTAGGCTGCTCCATAATGAATGATGCTCCTGCACAGCACGCAGGGCAAAACGCGGGAGATTGTTATTCTGCTTTGAAGTTTTCCACCTCCCTCTTTGGAGTGGATCAAAAGCCTCCTTTTTTATTTTCTTCCCAGAATTCATATAAGCTCTTAATGCAGTGACCTCCTCTCATACATCTCTTCTTCTATCACACCACTCCTTCCTTCCACCTCAGAGTCATAAGGTGTACGGCCCACGCACTCCTCCCTGTGGGTTTTCTCTCCCTATTCACCCCTCCTTCCATGGTTCCTCCTTCTCCCCTCCTTTTCATTTTTGTAGTCCCTCAGAAGCTGATAGAAAATCGGTCCTGCCCCCCAGCCTCATTTCTTGCTAGTAAAACAAGGACTATTGGATTTCTTTCTTTCTTACTTTTTTTTAAAGAAAGGGGCGTTTGGATTGGAGCTACAACTGTTGTGAATAAAACCAATGAAACTGGCATCACAGGTTGCTTTGGAAGCTGAATGTGAAGCAAAGCTTTGAGGGTGTTCCATCGGCTGAAGCGCGATTTCTAGGATGGCTCCTCTTGTAGATCCCAGAGAGTCTTATTGTACACCTAATAGGATCATAGTGACACTGCAGGGACTGTATACTAAATGCTCTTCTGTGGCAGTGCTGAGAGACCAGCCCCTCACCTGTGTGACAGACACAGTGCAAGGAGACCACACATCATGGTCTTACAGGCCACATTCTGTCGCCAGCCGATTTTCCTCAGATCTCACACACAGCCCCTTTGGCATAGCAAACCTGCAAAATAGGTACACTACCAACACACACACACACTTGTTAAACCTTCAAGCCTTAAGTCAACTAGAGTTTAGTAGGATCTTATAGATGGTAGTTTAGACAACGAATGCAGAAACACCATCCACTGAACCTCAGATGCTGAAGATGCTGGTGTCTCAGCCGAGAGCCCAGACTGTTTATAGAGCTATCTCATCAGCTTCAGCCCGGTCCCCAAGAACCCTTCTTTCTGAACAGAGCGTCCCCCATGTCCAGTTCCTGGGAGTCCATACTAGTTCTAGAACAAGGTGTCATGTAAGAGACCCTCTGTCCCAGCCCAATTTTCTCATTTGAATCTGTCATCTCACTTGGGATGTGCTGCTTTCTCTCCAGAGCATTCGTGCCACAAACATTTCCAGAGCATTGCCAGGAAATTGCCCGTCCTTGGAGAAGATACAAATGTGAACCAGAGGCGCTCCTACTCTCAGGACAGGAGAAATGGGTCAGAGGAGGAGATAAGAAAAGTCCAAAGGAAACCAAGTTGAATGTTAAGACTACAGCGACTGGAATGTTGGAGAACATGCTTTTCTGACATTACGCTTTTGCTTAGCACTTTATTATCTCGGCTCCTGCCTTGTAGTGTCCTGCTTTCCTTTTTCCTCTGTCACCATTGCTCTCTTAAAAGTATGCACTTAGATCCCTTGTGTAGCTCAGCCTCGTTTTCACTGCTAATCATTCAGCCTGACACTAGAAGTCTCCATCACCCCTTTCCCAAGAACTCAGAGCCTCGTATGCAATGTTCCCTCCTCCCTTTCAAATCATACCAAGAAAGGAATCCAAGCATTCTCATCCCACACCCATGGCGGGTACTGCCACTGACACTGTGGGTATTTAAATTTTTACTGAAAGCAAAACGACTACTTCAGATATGCAAAAAGCGTAGGCAAGAGGACAGTGTGGTCATAACAAGGAGTGTTTACCAGGGGCCAGGTGCTGCCATCATTCCCTTACCCACATCACTCCTTGTCCTCATCACCACATGCCCGGGAGCTGGGGATCACTGTCCCGTGGCACATGGGGAAACTGAGGCCCAGCAGGGTCAGCAGACTTGCCCACAGTCCTAACAGTTCCTCACTTTGCAGCCCAGGCTTTGCTGTCAGTCTCCAGGAAACATGGCTGTCCAGGCCCAGGGCCCACAAACGGGCTAGACAGGCCTTTGCAGGTTTTGTTTAGTAAGACATGCCCGCATGGTGGATGGGTTCTCCTTCTTGAGAATGTCTAGAAAGGGCCTGAGGTTCCCTGTTCGGCTTTGACAGATTACCTTATTTTTCTACATAGAAGGTGATACGTTTGTCTCTGCCCTTTGGTGTTTACATTTCCATGGGGAAGATTGGCTCTCCCCCTCCCCACAAAGAAACGTGCAAGAAAATAGGAATGTCTGTGGCATCACAAAAGGATCAGCGAAAATCTTGCCTTGTATGAAGTTCTTGACATCCCCTCCAGCATATTCTTAATTCTTTGAGCTGAAAATCAACCTTCCTATTCCAAAGAGTACCTCCAAATCCCTGCCCCATCCTCTCTCAAAAGTCCATGAATTTGGATTCCAGACTTAGTATTGACTAGAGGTTCCAAGACTTAGTTTTCTCTCCATGTCTCGTGTTCCCGGGGACCAGGCTGACTCGCCTGCTTAGATTGGCAGAGACGCACACGCAGGGGTAAATCTTCATGCAAAGTTTATCAAGAGCTGGAATCCACGTGTTTCCCAAGTGTGAACATGCAGCCGGTGCCGGGGGCCTGAGGTGCACACGCACGTGACAGCATTCGACTAGGACGAGGCTGACAGTGTCACTTCATCAGAACCAGGCAGCGAATGAGGTGTGAGCAAAAGCTTACCAGCCCAGGGGGAAAGGTGCTCAAGGACAATTACCAACTAAACATTTCATTAATGAAATAATGATTAATTAGAACCACTAATTAAAATGCAGGATTATGCTGTTGGTTTTCAACATTAACAGGAGTAATGACATTACCGATTCTAATGGAATTTCAGGAAGCAAAATTGTAACAACTCACAGAAAAGAGATAGCTTGCAAGTGTGATTAAGAATTATTGTGAAACCCAAGGGCATGGAGTTTTCCCTGCTGGTGAACTTAAGTAAGTTTAATGCAATGTAATTTAATTATTAGGCATAGTTTTCTTCTCTGTGGGAAGAGATACCAGGTTTATGCTTTAAAAAACAAAAGGAAGAAAGTAAATAGCTCTGGGTAATGATTGGCTACTGGCAGGAAATCATGTAACTGTCTTTTGCATAATATTTTAAAGGTAGATGCACCCTGGCTCGGCTGTAAATTTTATTTAATGAGGGCTTAGAGGATCATCCACAATGCAGCCCGTGCAGACAGGGAATGTGATGCTAAGTGTACCAAGAAAGCGAATTTCCATAGGAAAGACATCTCTGTTGAATAATTAATGCAGGGGCGTGTTCTTAAATGTCAAATCCCCACACAAAGCAGGAACTTGACCCTCAGTAATAAACCGTTTAGGATTCATTAAATATAAGCATCGTTCTTAAACTGTTTGCCATGGCATGTGAGCTCATCCATAATGCAGGATGCCAACCTGAGCTGCTGGGGAAAAAGCTTGGCTTTGGGCGCTGGACTTACCCAGCGTGTCTGCACGTTTCAGCCTGGCTCCAGCTAGCCCCTCAGGGTGAGCTGTCGCTTCTCCTTAATTGTACCAGGAGATCAGTCCATCAGCCACTGAGAACACTCATGTTTGGCTCTTACTTAGTAAATACTGTACAAGGAGAGGCTCCAACCCTGGTCAGAACTTCTCTATCAGGGTCCCTCTCCACACGGTTGACCTTTGTTGTTTTTTGTTGTTGTTGTTGTTTTAAGATTTATTTTATTGTTTCTGACAGAGACAGAGAGAGAGGGAGGGAGAAGGGGGAGGTCCCAGAGCAGTCTCCACAGTTGTACGTCATCAGTTTTTCAATATGGTTTTATTCCACACAGGTGGGAGGGGGCCACGCAGGGCGGGAACTGGGCTGGGGGCCTCCAGCATGGGAGGCACGCCCCCTCGAGCCAGGGGCTGAATTGGGGGGCAAGAACCAAACTGGGGGCCTCCTGCATGGGAAGCACACCCTAGTTCAGCATATAGGTCCACACAGGCTGGGGCCGGTATTCGATCCTCAGTCCCCAGGGCTGCAAAGCGAGTGCTCAACCTGCTGAGCCATCCCAGCTTTCTTGACCTTTGTTTTGGAGGCTGTCTTGCGCAGTGTTGGATATTTAGCAGAATCCTTGGCCACTAGATGCTGGTAGCAACTTCTGCCCCTCCCCCCAGTATTGTAGCTATCAAAAGTGTGTCCAGACTGTGCCACATGTCCCCTGGGGGCAAGCTCACCCCTAGTCGAGAAGTACTGCTTATGGAATTTAACTGGGGTGCATCGTATCACAGGGATCTATCAGAGGGAGATGAGAGAAGGTACAGTCCCTAGTCACCTTCGTCATCGCAGCCATAGGCAGGACCAAACATGTCTTTGCTCTTAAATGACATGGGCTGCCCGACATGTAGCCATCATAGCAGCGGTACTCTTTCAGTTAAAACGGGAACCATTCACTCCGGTGACTCCAGGCCGCCTTGCGATCCCTTCAGGCAGAAATGACTGTTTCCTTCCCTCATGCCTCATGATGACTGGTGCTGTGAGCAGCTCCCACTGTTGTTCAGGACTTAGACAAAGTCTAGTAAGTCATCAAGCCATTTTCTTTTCTTTCTTCTCTGAGATTGGTCTTGGTAGGGGTGGGGTGGGAGGTGAGCTCACCCATAGAAGATTTTTCTCAACCTGCCTTTAAAGTCTGAAAACAAATCATAGAGGCTTTTGTTTTTCTTTTAATAGAATATAGATTTGATTTCTTTTTAAAACACACACACACACTTCTAATTCTGTCTGGGCATGCAAGCTGCCCACACACTGACTCAAAAAAAGACGTGTGAAGCTATTTGGAGAATCGCTTTGTCTCCACAAAAGAAAAAAACCAATTGAACTCAATGATTTTTCTCTTCGGTTTTTATTTGAGCCAAAACGAGCCATTATTTCTTGGCACCCCACAGCCATCATCTCAGTGATAGCCCGTTAATATAAAGAAGATTTGATGTGTTCAATGAGGACATGTCCAGGTGACATCCATGAAGGAGAACACACCCTGGAGGGGTGTTGAGTCCCAGCGACATGCTAACCAACACAACCCGCTTCACAATGAGATGGTGAGACTGGTCAGCAACTGGAGATCCAGTGGGTTCCTATTTTTTCTGGGTATAGCAGGCCCCCCTTTCGCTGATTGATAACTCACACTGGCTGGAGAGCAGGCCTCTGGAGGCCAGGGTTTCTTTCCCACTTTATTTATTTTTTAGTGTTTTTGACAGAGAGAGAGATACAGAGACAGAGAGAGAGAACTGAACTGGTCAGCACATGGGTCCGCACGGGCCGGGGCCAGGATTCGATCCTGGGTCCCCCGCGCTGCAAAGTGAGCGCCTAACCCACTGAGCCATCCCGGCTTCCCCTCTTTCCCACTTTAAAAAGACATGCTTTAAGTCAGCCAATCAAAGGCAGTTCAGGAATCAGAACCAGCACGTGAGTAGTCTACTTGGCTCAAAACCTGAGTAAGTCTTATTAATTCAGAGAGTGGAAAGCTTCCATGTGCTAATTACCAAAACTACTAATTAGCTTTAATTGTAAGCTAGGAAGGAAGTTGAAGTGTGTTGCATTTGATAGTGCTGTTGACCTTTTCAGTGTACTTTGGGGGAGGTGGAGAAGCAGAAAGGGGGTCTGATAAAACTCATTAGAGAGCAATTAATTTAGGTCTTCTGATGAATATGCTAGAAATCAACCTATCTGTGCATATGGGGACATAAAGGCATTTTAATAGAGCCTTACCGATGTCAACTCAGAATGCCCCAGCCAGTCAAGAAAACAGACTGGTTTAGTAAGTTATTTCTTATTCTGTCACTGTTGTGAACCAAGGCGCGGGCTGGGCCCAGCCAGGTGGAAGCTTTTACATGTCACTTGTGCATAAGAATGGGGGCTGGCTGGCACTGACTTCGGAGGGTCACTCTGAGGAGCTGTCCTCAGAGACGGTTCACAAGATGCTCAGAAACCTGTGCCCGGCCAAGGTCTGGATATACTGTCCCCACCGACCTTTCTCTGAGTTCCTGCAGCCAGAAACCGCTCCTTGGACGGGGCTGGGACTGTCTGTGGTTTTTCTTCTGGCAAAGCAGCTCTGCCTCCACTTTAACACAAATGATGACGGCTTTCAAGTGTCACCGACTCTGTTTCCAGGCCCCCACAAACTGAACCCTCCTTGGGCAACAAGAGCTACGCCACAGGCCCAAGGGAGGCGCCCAGAGCAGCGGAGCCTCTGTGTGTCTTGCTATAAATTATAAACCCTGAGTTCGCCATCCTCTGTGTAAAGATTCCTCGGTTCAGTGCTAATCTCTCAAAACTGATGTGTCTCTTACTAACCACCAGAGGGATCCCATATAATGTGATAAAAATGATAATCGACGTGGAGGAATCGCGCTCCGCCTGCCTGCACTTGCCTCAGAGGCCCCAGGTCTGTCTCTGGAAAAGGAGAAAGAGGAACAAAGGATGAGCAGTAAGCAGGAAGCTTATGAGAGAAAAATCCCCAAGGAGAGCCCAGCGGCTGTGAAGACACGGGGATTTGAGGGACAGTGTTTCTCTTCACCTGAAAACAAACAGAACAGCCAGACGAATAGATAAAGCAAATCCTTGTCAGGCAGTGGAGCTGGACGCTACTGGTTTCGGAACCTGTGTTCAGAAGCTGAACTCCACAGGTACTAGGATTTCATTTGAAGGACTAACCTCTTTGCCATTTATGAAATAGGTTTGTACCACCGTGTAAAAGAAGAGCGCATCGGGAATGTGCTATATGGTTTGTGAGGGCTATTGCAACGATTTCCACAAACAGCCATTCAAAACAGGAGAAATTCATTCTCTCCCTGCTTGGGATGTGCCTGCAGGGTCAGGTTCCCTCCGAAGGCGCCAGGGAAGAATTCCTTCTTCCCTCCTCCCGGCTTCTGAGAGCTGTTGGCAATCCTTGGCATTCCGTGTCTTGCAGCTGTATCACTCCGGTTCCTGACCCCTTCTTTACACAGCCTCCTACCCTCTGTGTGTGCCTGTGTGTCCGCCACTTGCCTTTTCTTTACAAGGCCACCACACATTGCATTTGGAGCCCCTGCTAAGCCAGGTTGGCCTCATCTGAACTCATTACATCTCCAGAGACTGTTTCCAAAACACGTTCTGATGTTCCCATTAGACACAAATTTTGGGAGGACATTACTCTTACCTGGCCCATGTCCTTGAACTATATTTTAATAGAACTTTTCAACGTTCACTTCTAGACACAACGCAGGGCTGATATTCCCGTTCTAAAACGATGTCTAGGTCCAGGCTGAGATCTGTTATCACCACCCGGAAAATGAGACATCTCTGAGCCCCTTGGACTTCCCTCCGATGTTGTGAATCCAGCCTCTCAAAACTAACGCTAATCTGTGGTCCGGCTGCCTCAGCATGTGAGCAGCTGCGTCTATGTGTCAGCGTGTGTGGGTGCAGAGCACCAGCAAACAGCGTTTCCACCCTGCAGGCCCTTTGTAGCTAATTACACTGCCCTCCACGGTCATGTTTTATAGACGATCCATCCCAGAGCTCACTGGTCCAAATCAGTGTGCTGAAGGCTCAGGTCAGGCACTCTTTCTTTGTCCCTGTTCAGACTCCATGCCTGGCTGCGCCGACGGCCACCTGAAACTCCATGTCAGCTCTGCAGAAGGCTGCGGGCTCAGGTCAGACACGCTCGAGCAACAAGGTTGTCCATGGGCTTGAGGCAAACTGGCCAACAAGTGTCCACAGTGCAAGCGGTGGGAGAACAACAAGAGAGGAAATACACAGGAGGCGTGGGGTGGGCCCCGCCTCTGTTTATGATATGTAGAGAGGGGTCGCACTGGGCAGGGGACGCGGGGATGAGCAGACCCATCCCAGGACACTTGTCCGAGAAGCCCTGACTAGCCTTCCTTCCCATCCCACTTGTGCCGGAGCCCCCTCTATGGAGACAGACGTCTGACCTTGGCCTGAATTCACGTATCATGGAACTAACTACCCAGCTCCCTGTCTAAGCCCACAGTTGTGTGGTTCTGTGTGTGTGATAAGAGCATCTGATGCCTAGACGTTAAAGGCCATTTCTTGTATGACTCCATTGAGCTGAAACACCCATTATAGGCAACTCTGTAATAGAGACAGAAAGCAGGTTGGTGGTTATCAGGGCCTGGAGGGAGGGGTCAATGGGGGATTACTACTTAATGAAACAGGGTTTACCTTTGGGGTAAGAAAAGAAGATGTTCTGGAACCAGATAGTGGTAATAGCTGTATAACATTGTGAATGTACTAAATGCCACTGAATTATATACTTTAAAATGGTTAAATGGTGAACTGTATGTCTTTCACCATAAAAAAAATAAATTCTGCCTTCCTTCTGACCCACCCGCTGATTCTCTTTCTGTCCCATGAAATCAGATATCTTTGGAATGTCATTTCTCCCACTTTTGTATAAACCATCATGCCCCTGGATCTCTCCTTTTCCAGGCTGCTCACCCTTCAGTTGTAAGTCCTTGAAGTCCCTTATCCGGGGTAGATCCCCCTTTTTCCAATCCGTTCTGAAAATCGTGGTGCTCCTGGGGTATACTGCGGCTCTGCGATATGGCCAGCGTATATTAGGTGGGGGCAGTCACCTGCTTAGACCTGGGACTTAGAAAGTCTGGGTCCCTGCCTGGGTCCTGACTAATTTACTGTGCAACCTTTACATCTGTGGGCTTCAGTTTCTTTAAAAGGAGCAACAAGAAGACCTCCAAAGTCTTTTCTAACTCTCACGCTTTGTATCCCATTGCCTTGTTCCGGACCTTATTCCAGCTGATCACACCTAAGAGTAAAGTCCTGCTTAGTATCAGTGCTGTACTGCTAATTCCCCAGGAGATGGGAGTTCATGAAGGAAGCGTACCTTTCTCATTAGGGCTAAGCTGTGCCTTCCTTCCACCCACCAAGTGTATAATATTGGACTTGGGAGGACAAATGAAAAATTCACTGGGTTTCTGATGAAATCCTATCCAATTAGCTACAATACAAGATTCCAAAGTACAGTGTTAGGTGTTCATTGCAGCCATATCTAACCTAGGCGTGTTCCTCCCATTTTTCTGTGCCACAGAAATCTGGGGGTGTCCTCAAGCAAGTCCCTGAATAGAGTTTTGGCTGGGGGGAGAGGGGCAGAGCCGTGACAGCCCAGTAGAAGCCTCCATTCTGGTTCTTCTTCTGTTCCTCAGTGGTGTGACAGTGGCCCTGCTTATCGGTGGTGTTTTTAGAACTGTCTGAATGGAGGCTAGACAATTGGTAGAAGAATGAAGCCATGTGACTTTCTGAGGGCTCTTCTCTTGCCTTTGTCTTGAGATGGGGAGTGCACTGGTGTTTTGGGTGGTTTGTCCTTGATTTCATTGTTTATTGCTGTTATTTCTCCAGTGAGGATTTGGTTTGAGTTACTAGGAGAGCATCTCCATGTTCCATAGTGGCATCTGGCTCTGCCAATTGGGGACATATATCATTTGTTACCTGAAGTAACTCATTTGAGGCAACAATGACTATACACGATGGGAGAGAGGAAAGTGAGTAAAAAGTAACATTGGTTGGAAATGCTACTGGGGCCTAGAAGCTCCACATTGAAGGTTTTGATGGAGTCATGACCAGTCTCACAGTAGTAGGAGGATGCAACACGGGAAAGAACATATAACTTGGAAGTTCAAGAGGTGGCTGCAGTTTCCTTGATTGAGCAGCTTTGTGGCCGTGGACAAGTCTTTGGCTCTCTGTGCCTTGGTTACCTTATTTTAAAATGGGGAATCTTTTGATTCAGTGAGGCTTCAGTGAGGCCAAGCATGGCATGTAGTATGGAACTCTTCAGATCTGACTTTCCTTCCCGCTCCTCTTTGGTGGATTTTAAGGATTGTGTAAGATGTAAGGTAATCTTCATAAAAATGATTGTCATGAAAGCGAGGGCATGAAATTTATCTGGTGCAAGGAGTAGAGAGCGGAGTCACTTTTTAGACCTCTTTGGAAGCTCTCATCCTTGTCTGGCCCTCTTAGAAAGCAAAACGCTCTTTTTTTTCCATAGGCCAGAACCCTAAAGGATGTATATGTTTTGTCAAGGAGTAAAGGGCAAAGGGAAGGCTAGAATCCCTGTGGGTAGTGGGGATGGTGGGAGGGGTGGGGCACGAATTCAGGACATATCATGGAGAGTTAAAATTTTGTGGCCTTGGACTGGTTTTTCTCCTTTACTTTGGGTCTTCATGTTTCATCTGCAAAATGGATTGCATTAAATAACCTTTAATATTCCTGTGGGAAATACAAAAGTTGGGGGTAAGAATTACTTTAACCAGGTAATTCTTGGGCCACACATAAAATACAATGACACTAATGATAGCTGATGAACTAAAAAAAAAAGAAAAGAAAAGGAAAATTTGCAAAAAAAACCTCATAATGTTTCAGGAAAATGTACAAATGTGTGTTGGGCCTCATTTGAAGCTGTCCCGGGCCTCATGAAGGCTGCAAGTTGGACAAGCTTGTCCTAAACACATGGTCTAGTTTTTTTTTACCAGTCTTCATCTCTCTTCTTCACAAGTTCTGAAGGCTTAAGTGCCCACACAATATGAAATCACACAAAGACGCCCTAGACTTTGATTCCCTGGCCAAGCTGGGCTGACGGGGCCCTTTCGTCTGCCACAGACAGACCCAAAGCCTGGAAACAGCATATAGAATGACCGCCTCCGCTCCTTCTCCCTAAGACTACACCACTGCATTAGCAAGGGTAGATACTGGCCTTGAGAGAGTCCTCCGACCTGGAAGAGAGAGAAGAATGGTTTCCCCCAAAGAGAGAACAGCTGACCTTGGCCGTCCACGCTGGTCACAGTCCCTGGGAATGACCTGCAATACCAGTTCCTGCAAGAGAGAATCAGCTCAATGAGTCCAAGATGGCAGAGTCTTCTTCCCCAAGGCAAAGCGGAGTCCTGTGCGATAAGGAAACAGACGGGTATTGACCCGAAAATGCTGCAGTGTAGAAAATGCGTGGCTGGTTCCATTTTCTCGAACTTGACCACCCCACAGCTGTCGCTGCCTGGGTTTAAGTATGTGAGGAGAAACTGTGAGCCCCTCTTGTGGGTTCTATGATTGCTTTCCCTCCCCACGAGAAGCAGAGGCAAGAATACAACCTGATGTGATGGTAACTTTGTGAGATGTCTTTGCGGCCCTCTTCCTGCTCAAGGAAACAGACTATTTCCTAAATTACGTGCCACCAGAGGAGACTATGCACGTCTTTCCTGATGTGAGGCTGCTGCTTATAAATACCTGAAGACCTCACCCTGAAAATCTGTCCCCATGTATATTCATCACTACTCGGAATCCGTGTGCCCTGAGTTGTCAGATTGCATGTGCAATCTCCTTTCATTCTTTTCTACTTCTTAAAAAAAAAAAAAAATTCTTCCTTTGAGATGTCTCTTGCGGAAGCAAATAGGGAGTTATTATGTGGCAGTCTCCCAGAGGCTGTTTTGTTCAGGCTTAAGACAACCCAGAAAAAAAAAAAAAACAACAAAACTTGGGGAACGAAGCCCTTTTGCTATGTTGGGTCACCCTTGATTGCTGGAAAAGGTCAAGAACTTCTTTACTTAGCAGAGTCTCCAGATGACTTTGCTAAGTGGTGCAATGAAGATTCTCTCTAAAAGCCTGACATCTTCCTCCTTTGTTCATATGCAAAGTGTTCTCTCAAAAAGGAGGCCCTCTTTTCACACACCCTCACACTATAATGACACCCTGCTGCCAAATCATGGTAGAGACCATTCTAATGGCAGGAGCCCCGCAAGGCCTGGTGAGGTGTTAGATGATGTGAGAGCAAAACCTTGACTGGCCCTGGGCATGGCTTTAAGGTCATCATTCTTTGGTCTTTATTTCTATTCCTACACCTTGGAAACAATTGATCTTGTTCCTGTCTATGGACTGGAGAGACTAGCTTAGAATCTTGACTTTAGTTCAGTTAATTAATGTATTGAGCTTTCAACTTAATGAGTGGGAGGGAAGGATGTGTGTTTTGTTGGCTTTTTAATGTAGCAAAATCATAAATACTGGGTTTCAGGAGTAACGTTTATGATCTCATTCAACTAATCTCCACTCAGTATTTAGTACACATGAGCCATGCTGTGAGGCTGAGCTGGGAATGCGCCCAGCACATGTTGTAAGGAGGCACAGTCTCGTAAAATAGGTAAGACATGTATCCATGTTACTACAGTTCAAGATAGGAAGTATTACAAGAAACAAAGGCTGCAATTTCACAGCTGAAATTCTTGTGAATCTAATCTCTTTGTTTTCTCTCACTACTTCTAATTTCAGACTACTGTCTCTGAATTAGAGCCATCTTTGCATCTTATAATTCAGGCCACTGTCCCGACTCTCCCTGGGATTGTGTAGTGACTTGACACAATAGGGACTTGACTGTTTTCTGGCCCTCACTGAACATCTCCTGTGTGCTGGGCAGTGGGTGGGAGGGACACCAGACTTGTAACAGCTTTGTATTTGGGTAGAGAGACACAATACCTCCAAAATAACAGTCCACGGCAATTTGTGACCCTCAGTCTCAGCCATGTTCCCAGGGGCCAGGCAGTAGCAGTGAACACGGAGAAATGGGCCAAGCACAAGAGGTCAAAGGAGTCTCTTGAGAAGTGGAGTGAGTACTTCCTGTGTAAGCAGGGCAGTGGTTACTTAGCTATAATCAATTATTGCCCAACCAGACAGGGAGGCCCGGGCCACTAGGTACATTGAACTTTTTGTGCACAGCCTCTCAATTTGTGAGGACGGACAATTATCTGTTAGTCTCTTGAACACTGGGTAAGCCATACAAAGCATTCAGAGGGCCTGAGCTGGCCTGGGTCTGACACCTGGCAAAGTCTGGCATATACTGTGGTGAATGTGGGAGCAGCCCAAATGACTGACAGCCAGGAGTCGCAGGGAATTGTGGGAGAAGGAGTATTTGATACGGGTTTAGAGGAATGGACGCAGGTAGGACAAGGGCTTTCCAGGGAGAGGGGAGAGTGTGAGCAAAGGCATGGATGCGGGAACCTGGGGGTGGTGGTCAGGAAAGGGTAGGTAAGGACCCTGGTAGCTGGGACGAGGGTGGCACTTCCAGACAGAGAGGCTAGTGGTGGCCAGATCCTCCGTGACCTCCTGCGGTCACTCACCCACCTGAGACCTCACTCTGCTCACCTGTACAATTAGGATGGTGACCTTTGCTCCCAGAGTTGTTGGAAGGACTTGGTGGGCTTATGTGTAAAAAGTGTCAGGTGTGCCCGACACCCATGCAGAGTGCTTAATGTAATGGATCTTCCTACTCGTTGCACAAGGTTTGGACTTTGTTCTGTGTACACTGTGGCTCTAGTGAAGGGTTGCTGTTTTTTGTTTCTTCTCCTTTTTTTTTTTTTCTTTTTTAAACAATAAGAGTTCACTGAAGGAAACTAAACATTTGGAGATGTACAAAGAAGAAAATAGCAGTCGTCTATCTTCTTAACACTCAGAATTAACCATTGGTTAATATCTTGGCAGAGTTGCATTTGCCACCAATCTTTTTTCAAAAAATAATTCTTGATTTTGTAAAAAAATAATTTTAATTTATTATAAAAAAAAATTGTTAAAAAGCAGTAAAGTACAAAAAATAAAAGCCAAACATTTATGAATCATTTATGAATCATTTAATTCAGCCTCACATGCATTGTAGGTAAAAGGATGGCTGTTTCCTGTAGGTTAGGGGGTTGCTGTGAGGGTTAAATAAGATGTACATTGAATGAGAAACTACATGAAGGTTGCTACAAGGATTAAATAAGCATGTAAGTAGCATTGTGCTCAGTAAGTGTTAGATAAAGGAGTGAGCTACAAATGAGCAGGTACATTGTGTAACTCTATAGAGGAATTTCTGTATAGTATTTAATGGAAGTCTGGTATTCAAGTTGGACCCCAAACTCCCAAGTTCTCTGTATCCCCAGTTTCCACAGAAATGTTCAACCACTTCTTGGTGGTCAAATGGAAAGGAGAAGGTGGTTTTTTTGAATTTTATTAAACCTATTGGAGTGACATTGGTTAATAAAATTATATCGGTTTCAAGTGTACATTGTGTGCACCCAGAGCCAGTTCTCCTTCTGTCACCATATGTTTGACCCCCTTCCCCCTTGCGCCTCAATTTAGCCCCACCGTTTAAGACTATAGGATTAGATGAGTCGCTCTGAGCCTCTGTTTTCTCATATGGAAGATGTGACTACGTCTGTCAGCCTCCCAGGATGCTTTGCAGTTTCATGAGCCAACACTGGAGGGTTCTTGGGATAGGAAGTCACCAAATATTAATGAATCCCCTTTCTCCCCCTCGCTGTCTCCCGCCCCCTTCTTCTCCACCCTACCGCTCTGCTCATGTCCTGTTCTGGTTGAAAAATCAGCCACCAGAAGGCTCCCAAATGCTTCCCAAGTCCTCTGAGTCACAGACCCTCCTTCTTTTCCCGACTCTTCCCCAGATCCTGATCCTGGAGTTCATGAGTGTTGATGGTGACCTCTGTGTTCCCCAGTGCCCCAAGAAAGGGGTGCATATGCCAGCCACTCCAGTTAACAGCTGTGCTGAAGGCAGGAGGCAGGTTGGCTGGTAGGAGGTCCTTTGTACCTGAAATTCATTGTAGTTTTCGTCCCATTTGCAAAGCATGTCTTTAACTTTGTGAAGCCGAGTAAAAGCCTTGGCTGCTTGGTGAGAAACCCATTCTGCTTAGAGATTAAAAATCTGGCCCTGCCTAGTTCTTTGAGCTTTGCTGAAATTTGCTGTAGCGTCTCTTTACCGTAAAGCAGGTGCCAAGCAAAGACATCGGGTATGTTTATGATCATTATGTTGTATTAAAGGGTTGCGTTGAGTTCCAGAATGGGAACAAGAATGCTTCCTATTCCTCTACCTGCAAAGCAATTAAATTATGTGGCATGTTTATAGCTCCAGAACCAGTAATCAGCTTTTAGTCTGAATAGGGGATGTGGTGTTATAATTCAGTGCTTTGCTGAGGGGTTCAGATTTCGTATTTGCATTTGATAATTTAATTTAAATAATCCTGTGTGAGCTAGTTACGCTTCTTTGGCAGTTGTCAGAGAAACAGAAAAGAATGCATTGCACAAACTGTATTTCTGTCAATAATTTTGTATTCCTGAATAAGTTTTCACTTTCTTGTTATTAGCCTCTGCTGCCCTCACTGAACAAAGCAGAAAATGGTAGTGGCCCCTGAAGTCACCAGTATTATGTCCTTCTTTGTTCCCTTCTCCCTCTTCACAAGGAAGTAATATCTGAGCCATCTCCAAATTTCCATGAGATTGTGAAAAACCTGTGGTGAACCATCAAAAAAAAAAATCCCCCAAAGGGACTTTTTTTCTTGCAAGATGACTTTATGTGTTAGAGATCCATTTTCTGATAAGATTCTCTGTTCTGGAGAATATTTGGTAATTTTAGCAGAAATAAGTACTTGCCATAGGAAGAGTGAATCTCCAGTTAATACCCAATAATAGCACAAACTAATTGAACTAAATTGCAGTCTTTCTCCCCAACATTCCCTCCAAAATAAAGTTCGTTGGATGATGTCAGGATTTTCTTGTGCAGGACTTCCCAGCAGTCATGTTTTTTGACAAAATTTGTTTACTTCAGGGAAAAGTGTCTCCAAGTTTGTGAACCTGAATCATTCAATCCTTAGTAACAAGTTCACATTGTTGCTATTTCCACCTTTTCCCATCGACTTCCCACGTACAGACAAACAAGCAAACAGAAAACCCAACCCGAATATTCCCAGCCGTTGGTGCCTTGAAGATCCTTGAGAAAGGAATGGCATGGATTTTATTTTCCATAAGTTTATTTTTTTCTTAAGGTATTTTTTCTCCATTTCATAAGGCTTTGTCATCTTGACCAATATGAACTGCCTAAGCTTCCTCAGCACGGATTCTTGAGTAGAAGTCAGGAAGATCAAATGGAGTTGTTCATTTTTACTGTACCTCCCGGTTCCCAAGACCTGCCGGGCCACCTGAAATGCTGATTGCTTGTAAATGTCACACATGCCAGGCTTATAGAGGCCTTCAGAGACAACCCATTCCCTATAGGATGGCATTTCCCAACAGGTGCTTTCTAAAACTGAGTCAAATAAAAATATTTCAGTGGACTTCCTAGTGTTTCTAACTCTACTAGGAATCTTTCCAGCAAAGGAAATGGAGAATAGGTGGCGATGAGCATTTTAATAAATACAGGTCACTTAGATTCAGCAGAGCTGGACATGTGGACCCTTTCCGAGAGCACCCCAAGAAGCAATGCCCAAAATACGATTGGCCACCATTGAGGAGCCAAAGCAGTGATCTGGACAAATTGAATATCCTGTTCTTGTGGTAGTAAGTGTTCGTGTTCTCCACAGGCACGAGCCTGGTAAAACCCTGCAAACATGGATACTTTGTCATGGCAAATGTAACAGTTTTCATTTGTTTTAATTCCATGAGTAGCTCTGTTAATAAAAATGTCTATTTAAGCTATTTAAGACACCCATTAAAATTCTTTAATATTAATTTCATGGAAAAATTCCAACAGAACTATATTAGTTTTTCCCCATTAAGGTAACATTATGGACTTTTAATAGAGCTCTCAGCTATAATGGTTTTTATTGACCTAATAATTAGAGGAATTAAAATCTTTCTAAATGCTCTCAAAATTATGTGATGACACTGTCAGAGGGAACACTGGGTTGGTTATTGAATGGTAAAAAAGAAGAAATCCTAAACTACACCTCCCTTATTCACGAGTATATGGGGTTCATCTAAAAGGAAAGACATATTATACTCGAGTTTTATTGAGTGTATTTGCCTTTCACCATTTAGGAAATTTGTGATATCAAAATGATACTTTGTGGTGAGTCAGTTACACTCTGATACATGGGAAACTTCTGTTTTTCTTGCCTATCTTCTGTGCTTTTCTCTCTTGACAATTTCTAAAAATAATGTTAGAATTTTAGTGATCTTAAATATATGATGGAATCTTTGAAAATGTATTTATAATTACTCTTTAGTATAAAAGTAATATCGTCAGGGTGATGAAGTTCAACAGTGGAGGGGAAGGAATATAAAATATCAAATTCTACTTTCCAGAAATACCTCTGTCACGAACTGGAGTAAGCCATTTGTAAATTACTGATTTTTGCTTTCCAATAGGTGACATTTCTTCTTCACAGATAGCAAATATGTGACACACATACCTCTAATCCCCTGTCCTTGTTCTGAGACAGACATCACGGAAGATTGTTACACCTTTTCACATGAAAAACAATGCATTCTGGGAAGCTCACCTGGGCTTCAGAAAAACCTATCTAATATGAGTCGGCTGGCATGGGAGTTGAAACTTGTTTTACATCCTTTCTAGTCACAATTTATAAAGTATTTTCATAAGCACATACATATGAACTTCATTTGCTCATCAAAGAAATTCCCTCAGAAAGGCATGAGCATTAGCAGTAGTAGTTAGCTGACAAAAACTCAAGACTCATGTCGGGGCACAGAGTGCAAGTGAATGAGAGCACACAGCTCCTGACTCCTGGTCTGGGGATCGTCAATCTGTCTTTAGTTCATTCATCCCACAGATATTTCTTGAGCTCTTTCTGTTTCAGGCATAGTACAGTCAGCAGCATGCAAAGCAGATGGGGTCTCTTCCCCAAGGAACTTCCATTCAGATGGAGGAGACAGAGGAGACACTAACAAGCACTTCAGGTAGCAACAGATACTAGGAAGAAGTGAATAGAAAGAGCTGCAGTGCGTGAGGGGGTGGAAGGAAGGTCTGTTTGATAGCTGACATTTGGAGCCAAGACCCAACCGAAGAGGGAGCCACAGTGAAAACCCTAAGAACAGAGAGACAAACAGAGGCAGAGGGAGGAGCTTAGGGGGGAAGGAGCCAAGTGTTCAACAGAGACCTGAGATGGGTTTGGGAGGAAGGAGACAGATAGGCCAGGATCAAATCATGTAGGACCCACAGAGGTTTGGATTTTAATCCCCTCTATTGGATACCCATTAGAGAGCATCAAGCAGGGAGTGATCTAACCCAATATATGTTGGGCACAGATGACAGACGTCTCATGCTGCCTCTACAACAATGACTACCCAATCACTAGACATCATTTGTCTTTCCTGTACACAAGAGTTGACCACACCTTGCTGTAGGTCTGCCTCCACCTCTTCCCTGTAGCCAGAGGACATGTATAAGGACCAGGGTTAGGACCACAGGGCAGGACACTCAGTAGAGATTCTGGTAAAGACACAAAGGAAGGAAAGCTTATCTTATGTTGTGCTAACACTTGAACAACACATGGAGGTAGATGTGTAAGTTTGCTTGAACCAGGAAGAGAAAGCACATCCTTTATCCACAGTTTCCAATTGAATGCAGGGCTCATCTGCTTGATGGGGAGATACCTTTGACCTTAGTCAGAATCATAAGAGCGATTACTGTCATTATTAATATTAGGAGCAGTACTAGCAGTTTGCTGGGTAATGACCATGTGCTGGACACAGTGCTAACTCCTTTGCATCACATTCTCTCCACCTTTGGGGGTCCTTTCTGTTAGTTTGCTGTTTTCTAGATGAGGAAGCATGGCCACCAGTAGGTTAACCAGTACCGACCCAGGCTTATCCAGCGGGCAAGAGTAGAGTTTACCCACAGTATCCTGACTCTTAACCCAAAAAGACCCTCATGCATGTTGTCCGAAGAGATAGTGTGCACGAGCTTTGGCGTGAACTAGGATGGGTCTGGGACCTACTCAATTTCTTCAGTGGTAAATTAGGGGTCATGATGGCACTGACCTCAAAGGATGCTGGTGAGATGAAGTGAAGTATAAATAAAACATAGCAGAGCACCTAACATACAGCCAACGCTGCCAACCACGTCACTTGCACACTAGCCTCAGTGCCCTGGCGTGGAAGAATAGCTGCTGCCTCAGAACTGTTGAGAGGATTGAAGGAGGTCATGTTTGGAAAGCTGTTTACACAGCCTGGTGTTTGCCTAGGCTCTCTGTAAATAGTGGGGGCTACTCTTGTTCATCTCAGAACGGATGATGTCTTAGATTTGTAGCACATTGCAAATCGAAGTAGCAGTTAGGAAAGTCTCTTCTGACTTTGCATTTCCTAAATAGGGCTGAGCTCTGTCTTTGATCATGTGTGTGCATCTGAAATCAAGTTGTGATCATGCTAATGGGCTGGCAGGTTTTTCTTTTTGTCTGATACTGTTTTCCGAAAAGTCGTGTGTGCTGTCATGGGAAAATTTAGCGCAAGATCCTTGAAGGAAGGTCTGATGTGCAATTTCTTTAGTTTAAATCAACTTCTGACAACAATATATTCTAGAGAAGTTCAGATGTTCTCATGTCACATTTCTCTAAGAAACTGCGTGTGGTACCTGATAGAGCATCTGGCATGATGGGGACTCTAAGTTTCCTTTTTCATGGTCATAAAACCCCCCAAAACTCTAGCTGAGCTCATAATACCACATCCTGCATATGTGACAGTGAGAGTAATGGATTCCCAAGTTGTGTCCCATTTTAAAAGGCTCACCAAGTGTTCATGTTAACATGAAGCGCAATGGGCCGTAACTGTCCCAAGCGTGGGATGTCACACGGGCCAGACCTGGGCTAAGAGCGCTGCTGAACCCCCGTGAGGAAGACACTTCACTGGGCTTGCTCTCAGGCTCCAGGCCTTTGGCCCTCAGAACTAACACTCCCATTAGTGAAAAATAGAGGACGGTTGCGTCTTTCAAATGAGGCAGGAAGCCATAGGTTGTCATAGATTCGAATCAGCCCTCTCACGGACAGATGGCTGTCCCCTCATTGGACTTTGGTCGTGTAAGTCCTGCACGTCCTGAAGTTTTCCTCTGGCAAAGCTCTGGGGGAAATCTTCGTCGAACTCTTGCAACAACTGCTTCTGGGAAGGAGGTACAGAAGTGGCGGGCGAGGGTTTGGCCCCCACAGGTCTGAGAGCCAGGAGGCTCAGTTCTCCCTGCCACTAGTCATGTGACCGGGCAAGGCGTGGGGTCAGGCAGAACATACAAGGAGCTGGAGAGAGGGGCTCCTCACTCAGATGCCACTAGATTGTCAAGAGAGTTCGGGACCTGAAGATCAAAACCTCTGACCTAACAGAAAAGGAACGTGGTCTGCATGATGCGAGTGGGAGCAGTGCGAGGACACTACCGACGGGAGACAAATACATTTGAGATATTAATTCATAACTAATCAGGCATTCAGCGCGGCAAAATTTGGTTTAAAATTCTGAAACCAGTGTGGTCATTGTCATCACAAGTATACACTCAGCTCTTCCAGCGCACCAGGTTCCTGCTGCCCTAACACCAGTGATCTCATTTAACCTTTGCACAGAGTTCTGAGGAGGTGGCATCGTCCTGTTTTACACAGTAAGAAACAAGGGCTCGTGGACATTAAGTGATCTGTTTCCAAGTCTTCCAGCCAAAATGCAGCAAATCTGGGCTGTGAACGCAGGTCTGGGGGACCATTTGGATTCGCATTAATGGACGTTTCAGTTTGGATCCCAGTGAGGGTGTACCCAGAACCCTTGCCTTCCCCACAGCCTGGAAAGTCTTGTTCCCTTGAATTGTTTTGCCAGATCTGGTCAGGCCTCAGATTTAAAGACAAAAACCAGCCGTCAGCGCCATCTGTTCACCCCCGCAGTGGAGGGCTTTCTCTTGTAGGCAGGCCTTCAATTACCAGCTCAGACTGAGATGGTTGAATGCACCTGTCTGTGGACTGAAACCAGTCATGGAGTTCAAAGAAGCAAGTCTCTCAGGGGCTGATGAACAATTAAACAGTTCCAAAGCATGAGGGGTGGTTAACTCCATTTGCGGCAGAAATGTCATAATGATTAAGACCTAGTCACTGTAGGAACGCAGACCTGTGAAACTCTTTCCGCGGCTGCCCAGCTCCCACGGTCTTTTTCTAAGCTGCTGTGAGATCCTCATCTGGCCGAGTCCCCTTCTCTTCCTCTTCTCACTGACCTTGGCGCCTCCACTTCCAAGTGTATGACTTCTTCCTTATTCTATGAGTTTGATCCAAAGCTTCACCATGCAACCAGCAGGACAGTCCAAGAAAACGGCAAAAGCACAGTTGTCATTCGAGGAGCACAAGACCATTTTGAAGCGGTATTTGAAACTTGAGAATGTTCTAGAAGTACGACTATGGAGGTGTGAGTCTGCAACAGAACCTCCAACACACCTAACAACCGCACACATTCTTGATAAGGTTGAGCCGTATGGTCAATTGAAACACCATGCACAGTAATACAAGCGGACACTTTGGTCACTGTTGCTCAAGCAATAGTTGTCCATAATCAGAAGTGTCTGGACGCTGAAGGTGACCACTTTGAGCACCTCTTGTAATTGCAGAAGTCAAACGTGACTTGGATTTATCTTTTGTTATCAGTATCTACTGACTATACAATTTTATACCATTTTTTACCATTGGGAACCCTCTGTATTTTGTAACAAATCTGCTCACAAAAATATTTTGTTGTAGTATCTGCCCACGTAGCCATTTCAAGTGGATAGGAATTACCTGCCCATATATAGGCTCCTGAAAATGGCAACGGAGCTCAGGGATGACACTTCACCCATAGGTGGCGCTGCTGTGAAGTGGCATTTACAGGAGTCGCCTTCATGAACGAAGAACCATGTTTGCACAGCTCACTTTGATGCAGTGGCTTCAGTTCTTTATTAAATGAAAGCCAGATGTTTATAGTTAACATTTTTAGTGGGTTCATTCTCCCAGGTAACTCATAAAATCCCACTAATAAATCAAAGGGACTTCTTAACAGAATTTCAGGGGCTCCTGCCATGTTGCTGATATAATAATGAATTAGAGGAACTGGAAGCTAGATTTCTAATTTTTGCTGAAGTCTGCACACCTTCTTCATCTCCATGCTTTACCCTTCCCCCTCAAAAGAGTGGAAAAGGAAGTTGTCTGAGTCAAAGCTAGCAATGTGTCTTCCACAAGACAAAGTGGGTTAGGTTACTAAGAGAAAAATTCCCAAGTGATTTAAAAGATACCATTTAAATTCTATTAGAAAGTTTCTGAAATACAAGGCACTGAGTTAAGTGAGAATAAGATGTAAACCTTCCTTGCAATATTTGATTACTAATGAACAGGATGTATTAATCTTAGCAACCAAGAAGAGAAAAATGCATAGTGTTTCCCATTAAATCAACTAAATGATTAAATGAGTTAGTCAGTAGAAACCACTTTAATTTTCTGAATGTGAAATGTGCGGTTTATATCAAATAAATTCAAGCATCTTTCTAAGCAAGTTTGGACCATAAAAAAAAAATGTGGGTTATAAAGATGGTTGGTATTTTCTTCTTTATAGTCAATATTTTCATGCAGTGACATCAATTGTGCAGAATGAAAGGTCCCTGCTATCAGGGCTTCAAAAACGTCAGTGCCCAGTACAACGTGCCTAATGGATCCTCAGCACTATTACAAAATGATTGATTGTTGTCATAGGCATTTTAGCAGCTTTCAGGGCTGTTATATTTTTAATTGAATTGAATGTGAATTTTGTAAGTGGCAAAGCCTGATAACTAGCGCTCAGCACAGTGTTACTATTCTTTTTAGCAGGGCTGTCACAGTTGGTACACTTATGTGCATAATCTTCTTAACATTTCGTAAGTCTCTTGGGTCTCAGGCACTGATATGTAAGATCACTTGCTGTTCGGAGATGGGGAAACGTAACAATGAACTTCACAAAGCATGTGGTCCTGGGACATGACTTGGAGGACTGGGAGGAGATCGAGGCGGTACATCCCTCCTGGAAATCAGCTCACAGCCATCCCTTCCTGTGGCTGGGCAGTAAGGGAGAGCCGATGTGGGGCACAGTCAGGGTGCTGGTTCTTGCAGCCGGTTTTGAGAAGCTGCTCTGAGCCAGGCCCTGGGCTGGGTGCTGGGGATATGAGCATGAATCTAAGGGAGACGAGGGCTCTGGTCCATTGGAACAAATAAGGACCAAGACCAAGCAGTGCTCTGAAGGGAAAGGCCAATCTGTAGTTAATTGGACCCTTGGTTGAGGGGTCAGGCAAGGTTTCTCTGAGCAGGTGGCTCTGGAGCGGAGATTGGCAGGTGTGATGCCATTCAGGCGTAGGGGGAGAGGAAGGAAGTGTGTTCCTGGCAGGGGAACAGCATGTGTGTGGGCTCTGAAGCAGCGGGAAGCCCCTTGCAGATGTGAAAGGAGGCCAGGGGGCTGGCGCCCGAGCAGGAATAAGGTGAGAAGGGAAGTCTCAGCCCTGGACACAGTGTCTTCAGGAAGCCCTGGGAGCCTGCTGAGCAGCCGTAGAGAGAGCTGTCAAAATGGTTCCAGGAAGGCGAGCTATTCCGTCGATCTTGAACTAGAGAAGGGCGGCCACACCTTTGATGTGTTTGACTTCTATTGTCCGTGAGCGAGTTCAAGTCCAAACTTAGGAGACATGGTGAGGGAGGGATGCATGTGTTTTGTAGAATTACATAATGTCCAGGCAGGAAGGGATTGCCACACTGTCGCCCCGCAGCTTGCACACTAGGAGGGTGAGCCCCAGAGAGCTCAGGCCACACTTGGATTAGCATTGACTCCCAGCCACTCTCCTCCTTAAAACAAGGGTTCTTCCTGTAACGCTAGCTCAATCCTTAAAACAAGGGTTCTTCCTGCAGTGCTAGCTCACTTCCCCACAGTCTCGATATTCCCTCTGGATGAGATGGTCCCGACTTGTCCAGCACATAGATGCTAGCTAGGAACTGTTTATAGGAGAGAAGATAGCACAACAGCTAAAAAATGAAGCTCCAGAGACACTGAGACTGGGTATTGAACCCCAACTGAGCTGACTGGTCTTGGCAACATGCATAAGCTCTGAGCCTCAATGTCCGCATTTGTCCAGGGGGCTGAATAGTGGTGCTTCTGTCACTGGGTTGTAAGGATGATGTTATCCTTCATGCAGAGGGCTTCGGGGATTCCTGGCATGTAAGGAGTACCTAATGCATCGTCACTATTATTACCATAAAACAACTGAACTCATCAATAGGTCAGTGCACTAATTGCATTATTTTCCCTTTTGTAGAACAAGAAAATGGGGTTTCACTTTTCATAAAGAGTCAGATGCCCTTGAAATGAGCTGAAACTTTCTTCTGCTGCTATTCAGTCATCTTTTGTGCATGAGAAATCTCTCATTTAGGCCACTGGCTCTTCATGAATAAATAAATTCCCACGGGGTCATGTCTCCTGCCTAGTTATGGGGACAGGACAGTTGAACTATGGCTCCAGGAAGGACAAGCACTGGCCGTAGTTTAACATTCTTCATCATGGAAAGAATTCAAGCTTTGGAGTACAGGGACCTGGGTCGGTCCTGGCTAGGACACTGACTATCTGTGAGATCTTGAGCCAATTTGTCATTCTTTCTCAGCCTCAGTTTTCTCAACCGTAAAATGAAAATACTTCTATTTATTATATAGTAGGTCATGAGATTTACCTAAAATTGGGCAAAATGCCTGATTCACAGTAAATACCCCACCATTTTGGCTCTTCCAATCAGGCAGTTCAACCCATTGATAATTCCCATTGCATTTGCCATTGCAGAGGGGCAGGGTAAAGTAGGGACTGAACCCCAATTTGTTATGCAGGTTTTGTCTCTAGGGTGGACAAAGTAGGTGCCATTTTTCGCACTGCAAAAATGCCTTCCACACTCTCCCATTAAGCTTTTGTGTTTGGCTCCATGAATACGTCAGTGAGGCCTTTGCAGCAGCATGGAACAGCCTAGAGTATCAGGGGACCCTCACATGACCATAGAGGGTTTGCGTTAGTAAAAATCGTGCGTGGAGTAAACATAGCATTACTTTCAGTGGTGCAATCTGCATAGTTTCCAACAAGAGGCCATGCAAATTGCAAAGGAGGGAAAAGAATATCGCCGCTTTCCTACATCGAGGTTACAGATGAGCCACAGAGCTACCGTTTGTATTTGCGAGCAGTTCCATCATTCTGCATGCGTGCTTACTCTGGCACCTTCGCAAAGCATTATTCCACGTTACTCTGGTATTTTATCACACATCACAAGTCTGACACCGTTCTCTCCTTGGCAAGAAAGAGCTCCAGGCTAAGTCTCAGATTTTGTCAGTAGGCAAAGGAATTGTTACAATCCAGAAATGGCTGGGGACACGTTCCTTCAAGTGCTACACATTTGTAAAGGTAAAGCTCCAGGTGGAAAGAAAGGCGACCGACAAGGGAGCATGTGTCTTGCTGGGTTCTGAGTGTTCTCTGCTGTGTTCTCTGCTGTGTTCTCTCACTGGCCACGAGGCCCAGCTGGGCCACTGCACAGGTGTGGTGTGGTGGCCAGTGGAGGACAAATTATAAAGCTCAAAGTGGAGCGGGGAAGGGAAGCTGCACCCCAAGAAATTCGTACCAACTTTTCTGTCTCTGTTGCCCTGAGAGCTGGGTTAACATCCTCATTGACTTTGGTTATCTGCTCACCTTATTTTTGTCTTCCTCTGGGATTGGCCCAGACCTGGTAGAAAGGACGATGTTTTTCTCTCTGTTTCCTCCATCTAATCAAGATATGTGTATCTGATACCTCATGTCTGGCAAACTCCCTACCAGACAGTGTAGCAACCACAGCGAACAAGACAGACATGAGTCCTCGTCTCATCGGCACCACGACAGAGCCTGGGCTGGAGTATCCAGGGTCCCAGAGGAGCACACAGTGAGGCAGATTTTGCTGGGGTGACATTTACATCAAACTCCCAAGACTACGTGACAGATTACAAAAAACCATCTAGTTCCTCCTACCTCTGTCCACTCCACCTGCTCAGCCTGTGTGAGGGACGGACTGAAATATGGAAAAGCGTGGTGCAAACTGAAATGGCTCCCTCGTTCCCCAGTACCCGTCATTAATCACGGTTCCAGCTGTGTCTAGGAACCACTTCTACTGTCTGTTTCTTCAAATCAACTTCCTTTTTCTACCTGAATACGTGCATTGAAAAAAGAAAGACGACATCACTCTTGCAATAGAAAAGCAATATCTGAGTAATGTGCCATAAATGAAAGGCAACCGCAGAAGTAAACACAATGGAAAATAAAATGGGGTTATTAAATTGCATCTGGGTTCTGTTGTTTGAGCTCGAGGCCCATTCTGTCCTGGTGCCAAATGGGAGACCAGCAAGCCTTAGAGCAGGGTGGGGACAGAACACAAGCTAACCGTTCTCCTGCAGAGAGCTCCAGGGAGACAAGGGACACTGAAGTTAAATACCAGCGGTGCGAGCGCATGTTCTTCAAGGTCATGACTCTATACTTTCTAAAACCACCTGAGGAGCTATGAAGAAATAGTCTCACAGTCTGGGAGTAGCCAAGGGCGGTCCAAGGGATAGCTGGCCTCGAGTGATAAAGGCAACGGCCGCTCCTCCTAGGGTGCAGTTAAGGAGTTTGGATTTTATCCTGAGAAAATGGGAAGCCAAGGAAGCAATTGGATGGCTGGCCAGCGTGATCTGATTTGCGTTTCAGGAAGACCACTCACCTGCAGAGGTAGGTGGGGATGGCAAGCAAGAAACCAGACTGGGGGAAGCCGGGATGGCTCAGTGGGTTAAGCGCTCACTTTGCAGCGCCGGGGACCGAGGATCGAATCCCAGCCCCGGCCCATGCGGACCCATGTGCTGAACTGGGGAGTTCCCCCAGTTCAGTTCCCTCTCTGTCTCTGTATCTCTCTCTCTCTCTCTCTCTCTCTCTCTCTGTCAAAAACATTTTTTTTTTTTAATTTAAAAAAGAAGCCAAACTGGAAGAAATGAGACACAGGTGGCTTTGCAAGAACCAAAGGAAACAGATGGCAGCCAAAGCTAGAAGAGAGACCGGGGAGGTGGGGGGAGAGGAAAAAATCTAGCAAACTTCTTGACTGATGGACTGAGAGAGATAGTCGGTGTTTAACCAGGTTTTCTGAATGGCGTGGCTCGTAGACCTTTCCTCCAGAAAGAGCCGGGTCAGTTCGGTCAGTCTTATACCAGATTTTGGTCCTGAATCCATAGTCTCAGCTCAGCCCCTGTTCTCCTCAGGCCTCCCTTTCCACCTCCTAGTTGAGGTGTCCGGTTCTTTGAGCTTCCTGGTGAGTGAGACCTGCCGACCAGGCCTGAGAGGCGATGATGCCATAGTCCCCTCTGCCTCCTTACAGGGTCAGGAAAGGTCTCGCTTTCTCCCATCATTTCCCATTTTTCTGAAAGCATTGGTTTTAACTAGGAGAAATTTTGCCCAAGAGACATTTGGCAATATCTGGAGACATTTGAGGATGTCACAAGTGAGGGTGGGGGAGGGTGTGCCAGTCACATCAAGTTGACAGAGAGGACACTGTTGAACATCTTACCAGGCACATGACCAACTTCTCCCCACAACCGAGATTGATCTGACTCAAACAGTCATAGCATGTAAGGGTGAGAAACCGGGCAGAACAGTGGGGATGCTGAGGGGTGTCTGGTTAGGGCGGAGAGAGGAGGCCACAGTGCCGCAGGCACTTCTGTTGGGGCACGCTTATTGGCATTGAGTAGCCGGTGTGTAGTTACAGGCTTGTGTGTTAGGTGGAGAGAAGGAGGCTGGGGAAGCATCGCTTCCTCTGAGTATTCCAGAATTGGTCGGGGTCTGGGCCAGGCACCAACGGGCTCAAAACGAGCCCATGTGCGCAGACGCCTAGGGCTGTAATAGAGTGGCTTAGAAGGATGGCCTTGGGGCGACTCTTCATGGGCAGATCAGGTGCATCTGTGGGGCACTCAGCCCAGTACCCCAGCAGGTGTGTTGAAATTTCAGGAATCTTCACACTGTCTTGGCTAGGTTCCAAGCCCACCCAAAAACAAGCATCTCTATTTTCAAAGGATGGTAGCAATTATTTTTTTTTTCCTAGGGAAAAGAAAGTTCCACAAAGGTAAAAAAAAAACCCCAAAAAAACACTTTATAAATTATTGCATGCCTCCTGCCTGCAAACTCTGAGTCTATTTATGAGACATTTATCTCCTTGTATACTCCCCTCCCCCCAAAAATGTATCCATTAATTAATAAACCTAATCACCTGCGTACGGCACACCGATCAATAAGAAAGAGAATGCAGGAACCTGTCTCACACATCCCAGTAGTGAGCTGTCTGCAGAAAGCTGTGAGCCCTTTTTCTCAGAGATGGGCCGACGTGTTCCCACAGTGTTTGGAAAGTTAGAGAAATGACATATGCAGACATCCTGTTCTAATTCGTGAGAGAGGTGGGCATTGAGTTCCTCTTTAATAGATGGAGAGTCTGAATGAGAATGGGTTGAGTTCCATGTAAACAGGGAACTTTGTTTTCACTTCTGTAGACAGGAGTAACTCTGTCTCCCTGATACGTGCCCAACCAAGTAGCTAACTACATAATCAAACTTCTGGGAAAAAAAAATACCTCTGATCATCTATACAAGGGCTGTCCAGAAAGTATCCAGCCATGTAACTATTCTCGTTATATTGAAAGTGGCTGGCTTTTTTTCCAGACAGCCTCATATACATACTGAGAGTCTTTTATTTACTTGTTTAAGAATTGGGCAGGGAAGCCGGGATGGCTCAGTGGGTTAGGCGCTCACTTTGCAGCCCCAGGGACTGAGGAGCGAATCCCGGCCCCAGCCCGTGCGGACCCATATGCTGAGCTGGGGAGTGCCCCCAGTTCAGTTCTTACCAGGTGAGACCCTGGCCCAGTTCCTGCCCTGTGCAGCCCTGCACCCACCTGTGGAATGAAACTATGTGGAAAAACCAATGATGTGCAACTATGGAGACTATTCTGGGCCCTCCCCTGTCTCTCTGTCTCTGTATCTCTCTGTCTCTGTATCTCTCTCTCTCTCTCTCTCTCTCTCTCTCTGTCAAAAACAATAAAAATAAATCTAAAAAAAAACAAACAATTGAGCAGATAAAGCAGACAAAAGAAGTCAGGATATGTAAGAAGTAAGCACCTTCTAAGGCACATTGCTCACTATAACTTGGAAAGCCTGCTTCTCTAGCCATTGACCCCTCCACATTTTCTCTCTACGTGTCTCTGAGAAGTCTCTGAGAGCTAGGTATTAGATAATACAGATCTAGCGCCCATGTGCTAACAGCGAAGACATCCTAAGTCCAGGGACAGGGTTAACATTCCTATTATAGCTTTATAAGTAACTTTCAAAGGCCTGTCTCTCCCATGGGCTGCCTCTTTCTTCTAGGATGTAAACTATGAGGGAGACCTGAGATAATCCTCATCTGGGACCAGATGCAGCACAAGAATGCTGCCCCATGTTCAGTATCCAGCCAATGCATCCAGGCTGGCTTCGGTAATCAATGGTGCACAATGAAAAGATCACTAAAATTCATTAGCAGGACTAAAGCCATAACTTCTGCCACCCCTGAGGCCACCGAGCATTCTTCCTTTGTGAATTCTTAGCCAAGGATTATCCTTTCTTTGAATTATAGTGAAATCTGTCTTAAGCGATCACCCAGGGACCATCCAAAATTGGTAACTTGGTAGAGGTTGAACTTTAGCTAAAGGTCAAACAAAATTCTTCTGGAAACCTTAGGGGCTGCTTAAAAGTGAAATAAGGAGCCGGAATGGAACTTGACTTAATCCCTGCTTTATGAACAGCTAACCAGACTGAGCGAGGCATCTAGCTCATAAGGGCGCCTTGACTTATCTTTCTGAAATGCCTGCCCCCTTCTTCAAGTGCCGTGGCCTTTCTGACTTGTCAGTCATATGCCCAGCGATGCTTTTATTTTCCAAGGATGCCCGTACACTTTGAGGACCTCTGACTGCTTGTGTGGGACCCGTGACAAAGGTGATGGGACAGTGTCATTTCAGGTCATGTCCCACCCACAGGACAGAGAATGCAGCTCTCTGACACCCAGAAGTTCCCAGATGTCTTCACTTGGGAAGTGGGAGATTGACCTAACACACACCAGAACATTTCTTCAAGGGTAGGAAGGATGTCCTTTTCTTAAGGGAGGTATCTTTACTCTTGTCTGTGATACAAAGAATTATCTTCCTATTGTATCATGGAGGCGTAGGCCTAAAAAATAAAATAGCTCTGTAATTTATTTTATGATCCACCGGGAAGAACTTAGAGAATGTTACCCCCTTTAGGTAACTCTGCAACTAAGACTAAGAGAAAAGTTGAACAAGTTCATTTTTCCTCATTTCTTCCTCTGGGTAGAGAAGGAGTCAGACTCATTGGGTCCAAATCCTAACGGGGTCACATTTCGTAGCTTGGACTGGTCACAGTATCCCGCTGAGCCTCCCCTTCTTCATCTGTACCAAGGGCAACGCAGCAATAACACCAGCAGCTGCCGTTTACTGAGCGCGTGTGTCCCCTGCGCTGAGGAAGGACTGGATGTAGTGTATCGGGTGACTCCCCACCATCGCATCTCAGTGTGAGCAGTGTCTCCACTGGGGGAGATACGAGTGTCTGTACATGTTGGTGAGCAGTCCCTACTTTGCAGGGGCGCTGAGAACATTCGGGAACGTGGCAGCTGAAAGCCACAAGCCCAGCTGGCTAGCAGCAGCTCCACAGATGCTTGACTGCCCTCCCTGCAGATGTGGGCACTTAACGGGGGGTCCCTGTGACCGTGCATTTTGGAATTCTTGTACACTGATGGTGTGGATGGGAATTTACCTTTCTTCCTTTCTTCCTTCCTTCCTTCCTTCCTTCCTTCCTTCCTTCCTTCCTTCCTTCCTTCCTTCCTTCCTTCCTTTCTTTCTTTCTTATTCCTCACGTGTTTATTTGATCGCTGCAAAGTGCTGGGAGGACAGCAAGGAACCGAAGCGCTGTGTTCTCTGTTGGCTGAGCTGATGGGTGCGGGTCCTGTTGTGCATTTGAGGTCAGACTGAAACAGGTGGAGGAAGAAGAATACGGAGGTGACCCTGTGGGCAGAGGCACCGGTTTGCGGGTTTCTTGGTGTGGAAGCAATGCTGACACGGTGCGCCTCGCTCAATATAGCTAGGCCTCTTACCGTTCTCTATTAATGGGACTGCGTACTGGGGCACTGTAGGTTTATATACAGAAGGAGCTGGTGTGTTGAAAAAGTGACGTGTTCATGAAGTGAAGCCATGCACACTCTTTATGCCTCCCTCACACAGCTCAAGACTTATTGATGTAACTGGTAATGGAGCAAATGCGGCCCAGAGGACAGCTCAGCTCAGCTCAGCTCAGCATTCAAATTGAAGGCTCTCTGAAAGCCACTCACACAGTCCGAAAGCCCAGGAGGGGCTCAGGGGCTCGCCTGTGAAGGTTGGATTCTCTCGGCCTCAGTTTCCTGGAGCCTGGCTTTGGGTGCCTGTGCAAACGACTGTCCACCCCCTCCCCCCCCCCCCATTTTAACACTGCTGACTTTCCTGATCACAGCCATGGCTTCAGCAAGCACCCCAGAGCAGGAATGGCACTCAGTGATGACATCGTCTTTCTAGAAACCCTTTATGTCCAAGCTAACGGGCCAACAGTCCCTGAAGCACCACAGATGTGCGTCCGGCGCTCCTCCCCGGGGGACGTCCTGGGGGGGCGTACCTCTTAGCCTGGACTTAGTCCAGTAGCACCCAACGACGACCCCCATCCGCCTCCTTTCCAAAGGGCAGGCCCACCAGGTCGTGTACGTGTGAGCTGTTTTCCGCGATTGCTCAGCAGGTTAAGTACCTTCAGCTCCATCTAACTGTGAGGTTTCTCACCAAAGATGGTTGATGAGTGGGGAGGACGAGAACAGAAGACTAGCAGGAAGCACCGACCTGTAGCTCAGCTCTCTCCCTGGTCTTCTAAGTGCTCTAGAGAGGACTTGGGGTAAAATATAAGCGATGCTTTTCCATAGCCTTGAATGAGGTCACCTGGTGGGAAAGGGAGCAGAGAAAAGAGCTGAGAGTCAAGGTCAGCCTGGTGGCTCCAGATTGGGTATGAGAGAGGAGCAGGAGAACTTTCTAGCTACACTAAGTGGAACACAAATGCAGAGAACTTGCAGACTGTGTGGGACACCTGGGAGAGGCTGGGGATACTTCGATTCTAGCCCAGGCATGATGAGAGGACAGGACCGGACAAAGAGGAGCGACAGGGTCTACAAAGCTGAGCTCTGGAGGCTGGTGCCTGCATTTGTCTGTCAGTTCTCTACTTACTGGTCCATATAGCCTCTGTGTGCTTCAGCCTCCTCATCTGTGACATGAGGGTGACACCTGTCCGTACCACGCAGGGCGACTGGGAAGGGTAAATGATAGAATGTACGGAGTGTGCTCAGTGTGTGCTCAGCAAATACCCGCTCCGATGATTATTGCAGAGGGTCAGATGATCCGATGGGTGTGTTTTGAAGATGCTGGACTGTGGAGGCTCAGGAGCAGAAGCAGGGGGACATTGAGGAGGTGACTGTGGTCATCCAGCGGAGAGGTGGGCCTCTACCCCATGAGAGCCCCAGCTCTTTCCAGGGTGTTTGCCTGATGGATGACCGCTGTCTGCCTCTGTTCTCTGACCCCACGAAGCCCGTCAGGCCCTCCCTTGCACCCAGCCTGCTAAATGTCCTTTGCTGTCATTTATGTCACATCTGTCACTGAGTCACGAGCCCCTCAAGAAAAGGGCCCTGTCTTGCCACTTCTCTTCCTCCAGCCCTGCCCTCAGGTCCCTGATCAGCATCTGAGGGTGACAATGTGTAGCCATCACCCCAGTGAAGAGAATAGCCGTCTGTCAGCACACCACACGGGGAACTTGGCTGAATCGGAACATACTTCCTAGGAAGTTCAAGTTGTAGGACAGTGGGAGCTGAAGAGCTGTCGGCCTCTGGCCTGCATGCCTTTGGTGACCAGCCAGGAGGAAGGCCCGTTCCCTCAGGGGTGGCTTCTCGACAGTCACAGAGATTCCAGGCTCCCTCCATCCTGGGGATACGTGCAAAGAGCTGGGCAGGCATTTCAGGTTCATTTTCAAAGTCACAGCGCCCAACTTGGGCTGTGTTAGCTCACAGAACAGCTCCTGGGGTAATGGGCTCTATCGCAGCAAATAGGAAGCCTAAAAGCTTTAATGGGGCTTCATTATATGCATCTGTCCAGCCGTCTCTTTTCCACCGCTCCCCACTTGACTGGAGAAACTGGAACACCCCCTGACTAATTCGATTTCTCCTAATCGCCTTTATGCCCCATCAATCCTCACAGCAGCCCTCTGAGTTGAGAGTTCAGACCTTCCAGAATTATGCTAATCAGTCTTTCTCTAATTTAAAGTGTTCCTCTGATGACCAGCATTTGAAACTTCTTGCTGTGACAAATGGGAATCCATTGTAAGATTGTGTGCTAACTTGAAACTCTCTCATCCTCTGAGGTGACGCACAAGGAACCATTTCTAAGGAAGAGCGCAGAGCATAGAACCGGGAGCCAAGCAGCAAGGGAGAAGCCCAGTGGGTGTGGGCAGCGTGGCCACCGGCTTGTGCCTTAAGTACAAGATGATTTGCTTTCATTTGTAGAATCAAGGAGGAGGTGCCTGGCTCTTGTCACACTCGGGAGTGGGTTGCATGTTTTGGTGGTGCAGCCACAGGTGTGCAAAATGGTAGGCACCCAGAAGCAATCATCTCAGGGCGGATCCCCAGGTGCCCCTGTATCCACTGGAGTCTGGTCACCAGAGGCCGCCATGGAATGTCCAGAGTTCTGTGAAGAGGGGTGAGCCCAGCCCGGCGGTGGGTTGAACCTGGTGGGAGAAAAAGCACCTTCGGACACAGCACAGTGACATTTACAGTGGAACTGAGACACCCCAGGCTTTTCTGGGGTGACTAGAAATCATCAGCTCTAGTATTCAGGGCTCAAACCACAGCAAGTAGGAAGACGGACGACGCTACGTTCATGACGCCTTGAGTGAATAAGCATGTGTGTCTTCACTGGGAATCAGCCCAGAGCAGCGCTTTTCAAACTCAGATGAGCTGCGAGGCTCTTGCGGATCTTGTGGAAATAGTATTTGGTTCAGTGGGTCTGAAGTGGAGCCTAAGATTTGCATTTCTAACGAGCTCCCAGGTGATGTGGATGCTGCTGCTCTCGAGACCACACCTGGTGTAGCAGGGGAGGTAAAGAGTTTGGGGAGAAGGACCTGGTCCCAGCCCCTGCCCACTTATTGGCCACAAAGCCTCAGGCAAATTCCTGCCCTGGCACCTCATGTATTCAGCAAACATTTATTACCTCTCTGCTGTGCACCAGAAAGTGCTCACACATGTGAGTTGTGTTTCCCTTGAAAACTGGACAAGTGACATCTCTCAGACAAGGACTAGAGGAGGGGAGGGGCCATTGTTTGAGTGGAAATGAGAGGACGGTGTGAGATGTGGATGAGCTTCACAGTCACACGCCGGTGACCTGCAACTTAGCAGCCTGCAGGGGTGTTTGTTCGGTCTGCACAGAAACTGTGTATCTAACCGCTTTAAGGAGGGACTGGGTCCCCACTTCCCCCCAGGACATTGGCGGGCCCCTGCAGGGCTGAGGTTGAGGTTTCGGGGAACATAAGAGGAAAGCAAAGGTGGAGGGAGGGCCCAGAAGGGCTCCATCCCAAGCCCATCTGGCTATCTGCCAGAGGTGCTGAGGTTCGTTAATGGAGGTTGGACATGAGAACTGGTTGTAGTTATTTATAATAGTGAGCTCTTCTAGTGGCCTGGCTCTAGAATCCCCACTCCCACTAAATTTCTCAAGCTCTGCCATGTTCATAGAGGGGCTACAGGGACCCTTAGCCTTCTTGTTAACAGAACCAGATATCTGTCCAGCATTGCCTAGTCCACAGGGAGACATTGTCCACGGCAGCTGGAGGGCCCGCATGGGGACTGGTCTGCATTGGCATTCAGCCCTGGGCCTGCTTGCACCAGCTCCAAGACCTCAACTTCCTCAGACCTTAAGTGAGGTATATTAGCAGTCCCAGCCTCAGGGTGCTTGTGAGGGTTAATGCATTTATATACATGGTGACAAAGCAGTGTCTGCACACTATAGGTGCTCACCATCAAGTAAACATCACTCTTAGAAATTGCTTTCACTTGTATTGTTGCTCATGTTCCTTCCAAACCTTACCAGAAAAAAAAGGAGGGCTGACCATGGTCCACTTTCCATTTAATAGTATAAGTATACTCGTATATCATGATGTTCTTAGGAGAACTGAACAGTTTTCACTGTCAGACACACATCAGGTGGAATCGGCCCTCCACGGACATGAGCTGGATTCGTTCCAGCAGGCACGCTTGCCGGACCATTTCTTCTTATTCCTGTGCTTTCCTTTTGGGACCAAGGTTGCATGTCTTTCCAAGACTTATTCTCCTTCTGGGTCTGTGGCCTGATGGAGCAGGCTTGCTCTCTCTGTGGCTCTTTCCATCCATGATGCCATCATCTGGCAAAAGCCCACCTATCCTTTCTGCTCTGACTCCGAGCATTGCGTTGTGCTATTTTATTTGTTGTGTTCCCCTAATGCCTTTCGTAACAGGCAAGCAATACTTCGGCCCATTACTCTCTTATGTTAGAGCTGGAAAGAGAACACAATAACACTACTGCCTTTACTCTTCACAAAATTCCTTTTCTTGCTTTCAGAAACTAGGAAGTAGGCATTTCCAGCAGTCAGTCTCTGTTTTAAATAAAAGAAGCTGCATATAAACTTTAAAATAGCGATCACCTCGGTGTCACTCTTAGTCTAGAAGCACTAAATTAATCACAGCATGTCGGCCACTTCTGGGATTTGTCGTCTTGATTCTCTTTACCATACTGGGCAGAAGCGTCGTGGGTGAGGTCAAGGGTGTGAGCTTGGGACTCAGAAAAGCCCTGTTGCAGACTCCATCGCTGCCGTGTGGCCTTGAACACATCATGTGGCTTTTCTGAGCCTTGGCGTCTGTGAAATGGAGAGTAGAGGAAAGCGGACTGTGTGAGTTTGCTGGGGCTGACGGAAAGCGCCCCACACTGCGTGGCTTCAACAGTGAAATTTGTTGTTGCACAGTTCTCAGGACTAAATTTTGAGACCAAGTTGAGGACAGCGTTGGTTCCTTCTGCGGGACAATCCATGTCACGCCCCTGTTGTAGCTCGTGGGTGTTTTCCGGCACCGTCAGGTATTGCTTCTTGTGTAGACTCATCACCCAGATCTCTCCCTTCCTCTTCACGTGCCATGCTCTCCATGTGTGTGACTGTCTCAGTGTCATTGTACTCTTTGTATAAGAACACCCGTCTTACTGGATGCAGGCTCCCTCTGATGACCTTACTTTAACTTGATTACCTCTGTAAAGGCCCTATTTCCAAACAAGTTTACAGTATGAGGTACTAGGGGGTAAGGCCTCAGTATATCTTTGGGGGGGGGCATAACTGAACCGGTTGTTGGGGTGATTGGATGAGACGATCCCACAAGGGACTTCACACAGCACCGGGCACATAGCCAGCCGTCAGTAAGCGGTTGTTATTTGTGTGGGAATGTATCGTGTCCACATTCACCCACACTCTGACCATCTCACCTACACATCTCAGGGGTTCTCTGTTTCTTGTGCTTCTCCTTCCCTCTCATTTTTCATCAACCCCAAAGGAAATGTAGATAAAAAGGCAGAGCACAGACCAGCTGAAACATGGAAGGTACAGCCATTTGACCATCAGAACTCGTTCTAGGTCAACAGTCCCTCAGCCTGAGCTTATATTACTAAAAGCAGACTTGTGTGTGTAAAAATACATAGAAACTTACTGTGTCAATCCAGTCTGTGTTACTTACTTGAGAAGCCATCTTAAATAGCAGAATGATTTTGCTTGAGGGGAAACTTTAAAGAAAAACAAAATCAAAACTACCACACTGTCAGAGAAAACATGGTATTGGAATCAGATAAACTGGCAGCATGATCTGAAAATTGCATGTGTGCTGCTATGGTATCTGAAACGTGATTATCATGCTTAAGTCAATTAGACCAATGCCCAGGAAGTCAAGAGCCTGGCAGTTTGTGGTAAGTAATTACCTACACTAATTAAAATGCAACACACAGTGGGCAGAAGCACAGAAACTGCATTTGACACAGGCTGTGCACACAGACTATTACGGAGCCACGTAGGAGAGTGGCCACCATGAGAAGGAAATTCATAGGAACCTGCAGGCATCCTGCCCAGTCCCCTGCAGGGTGGGGTACAGAGGTCCACCTCCCCAGGATAAGGTCTGTGGGGGTCATGGCAAGGCCACTCAGGATTGGGATTGGCCATGGGCACTCACTACCTACCCAAAGCATCTTCCACACCATAGCTGAGGTCTACCATTGCTTCTATTTTCTCTCCAGTTTCTTCTTCGAAGGGTGATTAGCTGTGGGACAACCAGAGGTCAAATTCCTTGGTGATCTTCCAGCCCCTGCAACAGTGAAATTGTAATTAATTATGGGTCACAGATAAGGGGAGGAAGCTGATGTCTGAGCAGGCCCAGACACACCTTTCATTATTTGCCCTCCTACTTGCTGTTTGGTTTTCTCTCCAGTTATTCTTGAGAGGGAAATGCCAGTGGGGAATCATGGCCATGACTGGGGACAGCCAAGGTCTGGCTCTGTACTCAGATGCTTCTTAAGTTTACTGTAACATAAAAATTCATGAAGTCAATACAGTTAAATTTCAGAATAATGAGGGCTACAAAGAAACCTTACTGTGTTCTGTCCCATACGGAGTCTCTGTTCTTGCATGAGCATTATAATATTTCATTTTGAGAACATAATCCAACCTTTCTGTGAAGCTAAGGATGGCTATTTCTGTGTTAGCCTTCTGAAAATCTGATTGGGTTGGTTTCTGTGGTCAAAGAGTATTTAGTGAACACCTGCTATGTGCCTGGTTCTGGTTTTGTAAGGTTGTTGCTAAGGTATTGGATTGAACCATGGGATGTTGGTATTTTGAAGGTTAAGGGAAAATTGAATATTGCTAATAGATATAGTTTTGCCTTCACAGAATGTATAATTTCGTGGGAAAGATGGACAGATTAGAAGGTAGTTACTACACAATCAAGTTTCGGAAGTGGAATTACATAAAGGGGTCACCTAGGCGAGCCTTGAGGGGTCAGGGGAAGAAATGTATTCCACACAGAGAATAGTACGTACAAAGGGTGAGCCAGGGCAGGCTGTTCGAAGAACCACTCTACTTACATAGGGTGCAAGTCAGGGCGTGCAGAAGGTTGACCAGTGAGACTGAAATGGTGAGTAAATGTCTGTCAGGCCAAAAAAGCTGTGTCAAGGCCCAAGTCACTCAGGACCAGAGCATCAGAAGGCAAAGGTGGGGATCTGAAGCCAAAACTTCCCTGGCCCACGACCTAGAATTTAACTTCTGCTTCTTGAATAAGAGGACCTCCTCTATATGCTTCTTTGTTTGTGATTCTTCAGGTCAGAAACTAGATGCGGGCCACTCCTGTTATTTTTTGTTGAAGATTCTTTTCGGTAGAGAAACAGGTTGACACTTTCAGTCTCATACCGTGGAAGACTCAAGCAGTTCACTTAATCGTTCTGGGCCTTTGTTTCCTTTTCTGTGGAATGGGGACAATAATGTTTATGCCTCTAGCTAGCCGGAAGTCAAGCCAGTGAGATTCTATGTGCAAAAGTGCTGTGATTTAGATACTGCCACTTTGTCTCACTTAGCAGATGTTGAATACTGTTACATGAGAGAGAGAATGATGGTTGAGGAAGGGAGCCCTAGGGGCCCATCCACGAGCTATGAGATCACACCGTTGGGCCCTAACTTCCTCCCCTGAACACGGAGATGACAGCACCATGGCACTTGTAAGAGGATTACGTGAGATCATTTTGGTACCAGAATTTGGTATGAGGCACCTGGTGAGCACACAGTGGAAATTCGTAATACAAGAGTAAGAGAATGACAACAATATAATTATGATATCATTGTTCCTGGGCTCCCATCCTTTGATGTTTCCATTTCCCTAGAGCAACAGGGTCCCTGTCATTGGGCTGAGAACACCCCTCTGTCAGCCGAGGACAGGGCTCCACCTTCCATGAAGCAGGACTTCTCTCTCCTGACAGAACTGCCTTTTGGCTGGTGTGGTAGCTCCTGAATCTGCCTCCTTTTATAAGGAGATGAGCTCACTCTCCACCCAAGACCCAAATAACCACTTGCAAAGTGTAAGGACAGTTGATCATGGTGGGCTGTTTTGCCTCTGAGATAACAAAAATTTAGTCTATCTGATTATTAAAATGCTTAATTTGGGCCTCTGATGGACACAGTCTGAGTAGCTAAGTAGGAACACATGCAGATCTCATACTCAGTTGGCTACTGAGCATTAGTCTAATGTCAGCGAAGTGGAGTCATTTATCGCCACCGATAAAGAGGGAGAGGAGCAACACAGCTTGGAATGTAGCTTTTGTAGCATCTTGTCTGTGTTTCTTCCTAAATATCAGTCAGCATCCTGTTTGTCGTCCCCCGTGGCGGGCAGCAGACACGGAGACAGAGCCTCAAAGCCCTCACAGTACACTCTCGGTGTAGGAAGGACTCAGCATTGACAGGAAAGGACTCAAAGAGATTATGAAATGTAGAAAGCATGTGAAATTTATGTTACCACTGCAGACGTGTTTGTGAAAATCCGGTCAAGTGTTACTTTTGCTTCAGAAATAGGACTGGGGAGCAAATGGATGGACAGGAGGACATTTCAATGACTATCTTGCAGACATAAAGCTCTTAAGGTGGAGCAGTTTTAATTAAGAACGGCATCCTGTGTGAAGTGTTATACCCAAAATACATCTGGGGCTATTCAGTGAACGGTTCCATCAGTTTCAGATATCTGCAACCCAATTAATAACTCCAGTGCTTTTGCATAGCAACGGCTACTATGTGGTAATGCTTATGGTGGGTCTAGGATGGGAAGAGAACTGGACTTCTAATAGGGAAACTGCAGTCGTCTAATCCCACAGGTTGCCCAAGGATGGTCATTTTTGTTTGTTTTCCTTCCTAGCCTGCTTTGATGTGGTTATTTAAATAGTTATGGTTAACGCCTACTTAGTCTCTGCAAATTATCAGCCAAAACAAAAGCTACAACTTTGATAATAGCCTATGTCTAACCATGCAACAGCCCCGCACACACACACACACACACACACACACACACACACACTGAGGTACCCCCAGCATCCGTGTCCCCATTGCTTCACTTCTTGTTACATAGATTTAGGCGCCGCTGCGCATTTCTAAAAGGCATGTACTTTTGAGTTGTTTTTTAACTTTACAAAAAGCCAGCATGCTGTATGTTATCATTTGGGAATTAATTTTTTCTTCCTTAACATGTGGCTAATATTCATTCTCTGGGGCTAGTTGTCTCTATCAAACAATTATTTTGCTCACTGTGTAACATTCCATTTTGTGACTATAGCGTAGTAGGCTATTCCTCTACTCTGATGGATGTTGGTCATTTCCAGGCTTTTCCTATTTTAATCAGAGCTGCTTTGAGCATTCTCATGCATGTGGGCAAGAACTCTCAGATATATGTATATGTGTGTCCATATGTATGTATGTATCTGTATATACACACACATACAGATATATACATACCTACCTGAGAATAGTATTGCTGAGTAAGAGGGTTTGGGCAATGTCAGCTTTAGGACATAATGTCAAATTGTTTTCCAAAGATGTTACTCCAATATACCCTCCCTCCAGCGATGCCAGAGTGATCCTGAGGGCCCATATCGTCTCCAGCCCACCAGAGAGCCAGATTTTGGTATAGCTCAAATTCACCAACTTGGTCTTATGCTGTGTGACTTTAAGAGCCAGAGCTGAGATTTATGGGTAAAATAGGGGAAAGGGAGATTTTGACTCAGGAAAAATGGCCTCCCAGCACAGTTTGTCAGGTAAGGGTCAACCAGTCTCAGGGAGCAATCAAATTCTCATCCCTGGAGCTTTCAGGCCAGGGTGCGAGTGCCCCTTGGACGCAATATGGCAGAAAGGATACAGCTGACCTATGGACATTTGGACAGGAGAGCTTTAAACATGTATTTTTAAAAGATTTGTTCCTGGGCCTTTAAGTTGATACCTGAAATTATAATAAACTATTTTAAAGCATTATGATCTTTTATCCTTTAAAAATCAACCAAACTTCTTTCAGCCTTTTAGGTGCACTGAAGTGAGATTAATTAAAAGATTAGTACACTTCAAAGATTTGTATGGATTTTTTAATTCATGAAGGTATAATTCCCAACAGTAGTATTTCTAGCTTTAATGGGAATATCAGAGATACTAATTTTTAAAATCAAGCCATATATATGGGATATATATGTGTGTGTGTGTGTGTGTGTATGTAATTTAGATACATTTATATTTTTACATATTTATGATTTGTATTATAAATATATATTATTTACTTCTATGCTATTTATATTTATAGATGTAAACCTCAATCCCAGGCTTGGCCTCTTGAGCATCTCAGTAATAAATGATTGGGAGGGTAGATGCACAATAGGAAGCTGAAAAAGTGAAGGTATCTCTTTTTCTAGCTTTACATGTTGAAATAGTCATAGAGGGGCATTGCATTTTCACTCACTAAGGGGAGAGGTGTGTGTGTGCAGTTATCTTATATCTCTGTGCTGATTTCTCGATTATGGTACTTATTGGGTGTGTAAAACGAACAGTTGAGCCTACGACAAGGAAATGTCAGTTTCTTTTCATTTAAGTTTTCTAGCTTAAAAAAAAAAAGGCACTTCAAATCCTCTGTGACAAAGATCTGCTGTCACGCTTGGTAAGCTTAGCGTTTCAGTCTCACCCAAGGCTTTATGTCTTCATTAAAGAAGATTTTTAAATGATGTAGAGACAGGCATTTGGGAAAGGTTGGCTCCCCGTTTGTTTGTGTGACTCAGGGCCAGGTTCTTTGAAGGAGACTGGAAACAGCTCCATCAGAAATGAATGGATTTGTGAGTGATGGAGGGTAGGTTACCTCTGGAGGGTGCAGTTTGGTAACCAGAGGCAGAAAGTCTTAGAGAAAGAAGGAATCGTGACCAATCCAGTGGAGTGGTGAGGACCCTCGGGACCTAGATTTTATGTTAGTCATTTTTCATCTGCCAGCACGTGGGTGCTCGTGCCAGGTGCCTGGCCCGATGGTGCTAGGATAGCTCTTTAGCTCTGCCAGACATATGGTGAACATTTGGAAAGAAGTTTGCCAGGTCACCTGCTCCAAGGTGGTCACCACTTGTGCAAATAGCTTGCTGATCTCCTGCTTTTCTGTGGAAAGATTCCTATTAGCAGGGCCTGATGTTAAGGGGAGGGAGAGGCCCGTAAGCACAAATCAAGCCACAAAGTGGCCGGGCTCATGCTCAGAGCCAAAGCTGGGCCTGGTCTCTCCACCTTCCTTAACCGGGTCTGCATTTACTGCGTCTTCACCTGATTGTCATTCTTCTGAGCCCAGCAAAAAAGAAAAGGAGGTGCTATGCAGCGATGACGTGACCAAGGGAGTCCCCCAATCCCTCCCTCGTCTCTCCTAGCACTTGTACTAAAGGAAGGGAGAGTCACCTTCATTACCACCTCATCTTCTCCCTTTGGGTCCTTCTTTTCTCTGCTTCACTCACTGGCCCAGCCAGTTCACGGACCACACAGATACCTCTGTTCTTCCTCTGGGATTTGCACCTGCTGATCCCTCTCAGCTTAGTTGTCACCTCCTCAGAGAAGTCTCGTTATTATTCTCTCTCATGGTCAGGGGTTTGATGACTTGCTCATCACCTGCCTGCTTCTCTCCCAGCTTATAAGCCCCCTGGGGGCACTAAGCCTGTGAGCTGGCTCCCCATTGCACACCGCCATGCATGGTGCCAGCCCATGGTAGACATAGTACTACTGGCTGAATAACTGAGTGAGTTCTGCAGAGAAAGGAGCTTGCAGAGCTTGAGGGGGCTGTTCTGCGCCTCCCCAGCCTCGCTTAGCTCATCCAGGTGGGTCTTATCTCGAAGGCCCAGCTGCTGCTGTCTGGAACATTGTGTAGAGCAGGATTCTGAGGCCATGGTTATGCTGCTGTGCCTTTGGTGGCATGTTGTGTGTTGTCTTCCCTTCTTGCAGCGCAGGCATTTCACTGTCCTTAGGGACAGCTCTCTTGCCAGGGCCGTGCTTCTAAAGGATCTATGAGGGGTCTTTGAGAAAAGAAGCTATAACGATTATGAAATGAGACGTTTAGAACATTTGAACAGAACTGGCCCTTTGCCTTTTCCCTTTCCCTATTCTGAGTACCACAGGTTCCCTTTGTTCACTTTAGGAATAAAGGGGAACATTAGCTCAAGCACCAATCTCCCAAACACAAGGAAAGGCTTACAGAACATGACTGGCCAAGAAAATTGCTTTCTGGTTAAACGTAGCCGTCACTGAAGTTTGCTGCATCCCAGCCTTCCTTTCAGAAGGACTTTCATCCCGTTCGTTGATGGGTACGCTTTTAGAACCAGGAGGCCTCAGGGAATCAAGCTCGTAGAAACCTGTAGTCCCTGTTCCTGCCCCAATTTCCTGCCCATTGAAAAACCACAAGAGCACAGCTTTGATGGGGCCAGGGGTTGGTCATCAGGCATCATTTACCGAAAACTGCCCTGAGATGCCGTGGGCCTTCCAGGTGGGGCAGCCCCGCCAGACGCTGAGCCCAGCACAGGGGCTGAGCTCTATTTGCTGCTTTGGTTTTCTTTTCTATGCTGCTTTATCCACTGTGTTTTCAAAAACATTAACCAAAGGGAAGTTTCCAGGAATTTACAGAGTAGATCCATCTGTGAGTGCGCTAGGAGCCAGCAAACTATATTTCCAATCCAGACAAACACTGTTCCCAACTAGCCATGCCAGGTTGGTGGAGTGATACGAGCTCCCAAGAGCCCCGGGTGCCTCGTCGGGAAAGTGGAATGATACCCTTGCACAGTCAATAAGTTGGGAGGAAAGTGCAGCTCAGAGACACCTTTGAGCCTCTTTGAAGACCTGCTGCTGGGTGTCAGACAGAGCAAGCTGTGAGAACACAGGTTATGTGACTTGGTGATCCCTACAGGGAACATGGGAGCTAGACAGGAGGCTTTCACCAAATGAGCTGCTGTTGAGCGGCCTTTTATAATTTGAACAGCAGTGAACTGCTGGGGAGATACAACTGATGGCTCTACCGAACCCTGGTGGTCAGGCTGTTGCCTAATGCGCTTTGTATCGGAACTGCTAAGCCCGACTATTCAGCCCTATCTGTGTCACCCCTTACAAACGAGGCGCACTGGAGTAAACTGTGAAGAAAGTTTCAGCAATTGGGGTGTCCTAAGAATAAGTCAAGTTTGTCCTTCACTCTGTCCATGCAGATCATTCTCAAATGTAGTGACTCCCATATTAACCCCCAGGTGCCCCTCATAACCTAGTAGTTCCCAGGTCTCCTTCCTGGACTTCCCCGATGTCATGTAAGAGCGTTATAGCTGGTGGCCAGCAGGGGACAGTGCAGCAAGTCCGTTTTCTCAGAGTTCCGGTTAGTCTCCCTGATTGCTCCCCCTACAGGAAGTGACCCATTTGATGTCATGGAAGTCAACTCTGCACAGGACCAGCAAGCAGCCATGTTTGCTCTTTTCCTGAGCTGCTCAGCAAGCATCCAATAGGAAACTGCAGCCTTCGATGTCCAACCAATTAAAGTGATTTTCTGATGGCCGCAGGAGCTGCCTGTCTTGGTCTGCGCAGGTTTTATGGGGTGTGTAGGATGCTCAGAAGACCATTCTGAGGAATACCTGGTCTGAACTGTGATGCTGACAGAATCTCATTTCCTGCTTTGGCGATGGGCTTGACAACATGATACTTTACTGTATACTCGGATAAGCAATTGGGTTCTGTTATAGCACAGTGGTTTGGCGTGTGTTTCCAGTGCTGTGATTTTTCTAGTTAATAAATACTTTGGGGGTTACAAATTCTTAAACATCAACACTCTGTTCCTTGACCGTAGGATGCCATTCATGAATATAGGAGCTTATAGCAGCCCTAGAAAAAAAAATTTTGCTTTTACTCAAGCAAGTTAGGATTAAGTCAGAGCTTTGGCAACTAATCAGATGACGAATGTGCTGTTGATTACCTGTATTTCTCCCACAAAGCACAAAGAGCTGGGCTCTGGGGACTTCACAGTGAACAGGGGGACAAACCAGTGGTAATTTGGTTGCACTTAGAGGCCTTACCATCTAGTGATCAGATTAGTCTAGGGTCCCTGCCCATGAATTCCTCACATGGAGAGTGAGAAGGAAGACAACATATTTATGCATAAAATATTTGAAGAACCTCTGGGTTCTAAGGAAGCAAATGAGGTGGCCAGAGGTTTGAACTGTAGAACTAAAGGCCATCTTCTGGGTAACTAGGGTGTGCGTTTAAACACTGGAATGTTAAGACTTCTCAAAACGGCAACTAAGCTTCAGCTCACTTGACCACTATGAGAGATGACCGGTCAGGATGGTTAGAACGCAGGACTCATGGGGAGTGGGGGCTTACAGTACTGACATACTTCTAAGGGCTGTCTGGAAAGTATCCACCTGTGTAATATGAAAAATAGTGGCATCTACGGCCGGATGTTTTCCAGACAGCCCTTGTAGATCCACACTGACTTTTATATTAAATTATGTATGTATGAATTTGCCCTGTTGGGTGATGAAACTCCAGAAGGCAAAGATTTTTGGCTTATTTATCTTTATAACTTTCATCAGACTCAGAACAGTGCCTGGAATATATCATGTGCTCACTGAATACTTGCTGGCTAAAAGTAGTAACACAGGATCTGATCTAAACAATTAAGGATTTCTTTCTTCACTCATTGAAGTCGTTTCCATCTCCATATTTAATATAAACACCCGTCTGAACAAAACCATCAACCCATAAGAAATGGCTTCTTTAAGCTCTCTGCTCTTTATATTACCTTATAAAACTAATAAAATGAAAGCTATGAATGTATAATATTTTATAACTCAAGTTTACGGTCAGCCACTTGCTTCTTTGAAGAAATGGCTTTAAATGGTTTTTACCCCTTTGAAGATAATTTGGCATTTTACTACAGATTAGTTGCAAATTCTCAAAAACATTTAAAATATTGTGAATCGTTCCTCCTCCTGCATTCCATCACGAAGCCAGAAGAATGCCGATGGCCAGGACAACCTGAGAATGATTACATCAGGGACTTAATTACTCCCCCACATACTTCGTGATAGCATGTTAAGGCCCCGGAAGGGGCAGTGTCAGATGGATACACATCTGTGTTTCAGTTAGAAACCCTCCTAACTCCAGCTTCCCCGAGAATCATTGCAGGAAGATACAGTGGGAAGATTGCACGTAACAATTTTTAAAAATCTCTTTTCAAATTTGTGTAGAAATAGAATTCACTTAGAGGAGCCATCACAGTCTTCACACCATTAAATTCATGAGTAAAGACTGGTTCTGGTTTTTGCAAACTTGGTAACTGTGGCATGTGCTTTTCTCCCAAAGAACCATGTGTCTGTGAAAGGAGTTTGAGCTGTTGCCCAGGGAGGAGGAAAGGAACTTATAGGCCATCAGCCTTGGTGCTGAGCGTTTTCACAGTTTAGCTTATAATGCACTGAGTCCCAGACGCTGTCAATGGGAAGAAGCTTTGTTATTTTATGTACTACTAAGAAAGATAAACAGTGCCAATTAAATTATGACACACAATTGATTTTAGGACATGCCTGGATTTCAGAGATGTTAAGAGTGCCTCTTACACCTGATAAACTATGGCATTCAAACAGTGCTGGTGATTCACTCTGCATTTCATGCAACAGTAATAATAAGCTCTGGCATGCACCAAATGCTGGCCTTGAATTTTGATCATCTGCCTGACAGCCTCCTCTGTCTTTCCCTGCAATCACAGGTGGGCAGGTTTGGATATAAGCCAACTGCAAGCCAAGTCCTTCCTGTGGTATCTTTCTGTGGGGTCTCCTCGACTGAGTTGCCAAATAAAATACAGGAAACCCAGTTAAATTTGAATTTCAGATGAACAATTAAAATGCTTTTTTTAGTGTGCGTATGTCCTCAATACTACATGAGATATACTAACACCGATTAACTGAGGGTCTTGCTTTTTTATCTGCTAAATCTGGGAACCATGCTCCCAGGGTAATTTTGGCTACATTTGACCTCTAGCATGTGTTTTCACTCTAGGACTTTAACCTTTACCTGGGAGGAGCCTCCGCTAAGAGTGAGGGGTTGTGGCAGGTCATTTTAGCACCACAGGAGCTAAATTTCCTCCTCAGACTTGAATGTCTCCATAGACAAGTTGGTTTGAGTCTAAACTTACAATCCATTTACAGGGTCAAGTCCAAAAGATACAGGTCATTGGGGAAACCTACAAACAGGGAAGGCACTTTATCCTTGGAAATAACCTCTGTGGCTCAGTCTGTGTCCATTGTCATGGGGACGGTATATCCAGAATAATAATGTAATAATAGTGATAATAATAATAATAGTGGCAACAGCAGCAAACACTAAGCACTGCTTACTACATGTCAAGCATGTCACTACTCACAGTCCTTTGACTACACTCTTTGTAGAGAGGGGGACACAGGCACAAAGAATCTCAGGCACTAGTCTTTCTCGTTACAGTCTGGGCTGAACCTCATCTCAGCAGCCTTCGCCGGCTGCTGCTTGAATAATCCTGTCTTCCTGCTGGGGTATCCCCTCCTGCTCCTTTCCCTTTGGGAATACCCGTCCCACTCTGGATTAACCATTGGGTGTCTATGCAGCTTCCCCAGGTGCCCCATGAGGACAGTGAAGGGGTCTGTCTGGCTCAGTGCTTTAGGGCCAGGGCTGGCCCCTGGCAGTGCAAGGACAGAATACTATCTTGTGTATGACTCAGTTGTCTCTGCCTTTCCCTTGGACAGATGAAGGTAATCTAGAAGGTTCGTCTGAAGTGAAAGTCCTGCATTAAAGTTTGTCCAGGATAAATGTGCCTTTTGGGTAATTGCCATTTAAGCTCATTAGGGCTGATCCCTGTTAGCCCGGCAATGGCTTCCAGCTACCAGGCTGCCTCAAGCAAGCAGAACTTGACTCGAAACCATCACGTGTTTGATTTCCAAGTCACCTGGGTGTCTCTTCCAAGACACAAGTCTTGCCCACCAGGGCCTTTCCTGGGGTTCCTATCCTATGGAAACTGAGACCACCCCCATTCAAAGGTTCCTGAATTAGATCAGTACGCTGGTGCTCCTGGGACCAGCCTGGTGGCCCAGATACTCCTTTGACAGGCTGCACATAGAAGAAAAACAGTTCTAGGGCGGAGGTTTCAAAGAACTGCCTCCATTCTTTCGATAGAGTCACAAGCCGTGGGCTTAAGAGAGAAGTGCTGTTACTTCTCTCCGTGTATGGGCTCAGTCTATACCCATATGTTCCCCCCACCCCAAGCTTCTCAACAGTTATGTGTGTCTTAGAATTGACTGAGAAATTTGACAAAAATCCCCAAGCCCAGGCTGCCTCCAGAACAACAAAATCAGAGCCCCAGAGGGGGCCCCAGGATGCAGCAGTTTTTAACATTCTCCACGTGATTCCAGTGGGCAATCAGGGGGGAGCATGGCTGTTCTAAGGAAAGCCATGGGCTTCCATCCGGGACACCGAGGAGGGAAACCGAAACTGCTAAGCTTTAAAAACCATGTACAACAGAGCTTTGCAAATATGACTTTTTTTTGTTTTATTTATTTCCTAAGCATTGGCACAGTGGTGCCATCTGTAAGGCATATGACAATAACAGACGGTCGCCGAATAACCAGGAAGGCATTAACATTCGTTTGCAGGCTCTGAGTTACTGGGATTCATCTGGTATGGTCTGCGCTGACGAGGCCACTTCATGCCTGGTTTCTGTGTCTTCCACAGGCAGTCAGTATCAGACGCGGGAAGGCCGCATTTTCTGCGCTTCACATTGTTCTTTGTCATCCTACTGAATTGTTACAAGATGGATTTATAACAGACCTAAAGCAAGTATCAAAATGAAAATTAGTTCTTGAGTAGAAAAATAGCAATCCCGTTTGCCTCGCCTGTAGCAATTGCGTCATATCTGCCTCTGTGAGGCGGGAAATGACTTCTTAATGTGGTTTTCTTCCACTAAGGAGAATTAAATCTGTGTGGCAAAAAATGTAAAACCGGCGTGCTGACAGCCAGATACTGAAGGGAAGATCCATGACCCTCATAAACATGCTTGGGGCCTGATTCTATGCTAATGATCCTCATGTAGGTCCCAGCTTATTCAGCGTGGAACTACACCTCGGCTGGGGAGACAAGCTATTGTTCCCTCCCTGTTTGGCCTTCTGTGTAGGTTTGCTCAGAAATAATGGGGACATTGTTCCATCTCCTTCAGGCTGCCAGGGTAGGCGTCTCTGGATCAGACTGAGGCTGATTCTTGACCTGAAATAGCAAATGCCACTATTTGAGCCCATAGACTTTTTACCGAGTCAGCAAGAGTCTTCTCAAAGATCTGACTCCTGAGTGACCACACCTGGGGGAGTGGAGGTGGGACTGTCCGCTCCTTACCTGCAATGTAGCTCTTCCAGGTCAGATTTCAAAGGCAAAAATGGTTGGGAACAACCCTGGCAATACCGCTGTCTAGCGGGGGGGATAGTTGACAAGTGAATGAATTTCCTGGGGGCCTCAATCTCTTCCTTGGTGAGACGGAACTAAACAGTACATGCTTCGGGCATGGGTTATTGTGAGGATTAAATAATACGCAGCCGAGAAACGGCCCTTCACATCCTAAATGCTAGCCATTGTCATTGCTATTAAATCATTTGCCTCAGTCTCCTCAAATGAGTGCACACAAAACACTACACCGGGCTTGCTACACCTTCAGCACTTTACAACACCCAGAGCCACGCACAGGAATAACAGATTCATTTAATAAAGCTGAATTGCAGTAGGGGATGAAGAGGGGAAAATGGAGCGCATTCTGAGAACATCCTCTCTCTCTGATAGAATTGGAATTTTATTCACTCTATATGTAAGCCTGAGACATTATACAGGACGTTTTTAAAATAAATATGGGCATCTGAAGGATATTTTTAAATGATTCAATGAAGACCAGGTAAGGTTTTGATAAGTTTCCTCAATTTTTGTTTTCATCGTTTGCCTGTTTAGAGCCTCTTCAAATGGATCTAGTACTCTTATTTTTTAGTACCCATGCCCTTTATATTGTTATCATAAGTGCACTTGGGCGACTTCGGTTCACTGAACAAGACTGCTCAGAGGTCATGTAAGAGGCGAAGAGGGTGGTAAGCAAACGGCAGGCGCTGTGGCCCATGGTGCTTGGCCAGAGGAGATACTAGAGAGTGGTGGGGATTATGGTGAATGTCAGGATGCCCCTCAATCTGTGAGGCCCCACTCTGTCAGCCTCATCTGGTTATTTTATTGCAAAAGCTAGAAATGTGGGTTTGTTTGTTTTTTACATGAAAACTTCCCACAGTCAACTAATACAATTAAAAGACACACCTCCCAGCCTCCGACTTGCAGACGCTGTTCAGCTGCCCAACAACATTGTCCGAGGAGATCCCCAGGACCCATGAATGAGCCCGTCCTTTTCTTTTTTTCTTTCTCCAAAGCTCCAGAAACATGACAGAGCGGAGGAGGACTCCCCAGCCGCGTGGAGGTCAGAGGCGGACATGGCAGCAGAAGCCGCAGCATTGCGGGTCTACTTCCAGTGACACAGGTAAGACCACGCCTTGTCACTGACACCCGCCACAGGGCTCCCTGCCCCACGCAGGAAGCTGCAGAGAAGCAGCTGCACAAACCAGAGAAAAGCAGGTGCAAGGAAAATCTCACCCTCGAGGCACTGAGTCCAGCCTGAGCTGCCCTCTCCTGTCTGATCTGTCCTTCCAGCCTACTCCACCAGCCCACCCCCACCAGGTCCCTCTTCTCCCACCAGAGGGCCACAAAAGCACCCTGAGATGGGTTGTAACTCAAACTGATCGGTTAAGGGTCAGAGTCCTTTAGAGAATCACATCACTCTCAGGCCCACGTCTCCGACGCCCCGGTCACTGGGGCCTCGTCTTCTCTCAGCTGTGATTCGATAAATTGCCTTTTGTGTTTCTCTTTAGCTGCTGGGAAGCTCAAGCCACAGGGACAGTCAGGGTGAGAATGAATTGTTGCTTCACATTAGTGATGTTTATTGGGAGATCCTAGATTTCACATGCGGATAGAAATCTAGAGCCAATCACCTTTTCGCAATGCAGCTACACACCAGATTTTTATACGGTGTCAAGGGGCTCAAAGATCTTCTGAAATGTATCAGTAAATAGGGTTGTCCTGAAATACTCAGGACCACCTAGACTAGAAACGTATTTGTTGATCTGAAATTCAAATTGAACTGGGCAACCTGTATTTTACCTCATACCCCGGTTACTAAACCTCCTTAAGGATTAAGGACCCCAGATAAGGAGCCTCTCCTCTGAATAGTTTCTTTTCCTTTTTAGAATTGTCTTCTTCATCCAGTCGTGTGTAAATGTGTTTATATTATATAAGCCACTGAAGTAGATCAGATACTAATTAAAAACACAATTAGGGAACAAGTCCTAGTCGAAACTGAACCATATCAAACTGAATCAACCACTTAGGGATCACGGCTTTTAGCTAGAAAACATCCATTGTCTTTCCTTTGCTAGAATCCCTTCTGGGTTAGTGTAAAATATGTGTGTGTTTGATGGCCTTTATCTGCCCCACTCCTTTCTCAAGCCTTCCACTTACTTCAGGACACAGCACCAGCTGCCTCTCCTTATTGGTGCTCAGGGCCTTGCATTCCTGAAGCTATTTCATTGTCCCCTGCCATTGGTTTGTCAGCTCCACCCTCAGTGGCCTGAAGGGATCCAGTGTGGTGTTGAGGAACTGTCCTTGATATCTTGTTTTCACCCACTCACCTGCTCATTTGTTTTTCTTGTAAGGATCAGCTAGTTTACCTAAGGACACAGCCCCAGGGGTGTGCGTGCAGTCCTCCTCTGTCCCTTTTTGGAAAGCTGGTATCATTTTGGAATGTCCCATCCAAATGGGGTCACCATTCCTTAGACTCAACTTCCTAGACTGAATTCTTTTCTTTCTGAGTGTCTTAAGTAACGTGTATTTTCAGGTAGAGGCAAGAAAGCTCTAGGCTTTTCCTGAGGCTCATAGCACCTTAATCTGTACTTTCTAGACAAGTTGAGAGGATTTAAACATACCCAAGTTTCCGGTGTGCCTTGCTCTGTCACTTTCTGTCTTACCTTCAGGCCTGGCCTCTCCTGCCTTCCAGGTGACTCGGCTCGCCTTATATGTCTTGCCAGAAAGGGAGCTACTTGAATTTGTCATACAAACTATTGCTATAGGGTCTGTAGTTCTTTCCATTAACTAACACGATTTTCACGCTTTAAGGGCCTTTGTTTATAGACAGATCATCTTCCGTTTTCCGGGCAGTCAGATAAGGGAACTGGCGGCAGGCCGGTTAATGTGGGTCACCCCATGTACACAACTAGTCATTGGAGGTGGAGGTGTCAACATAGGGTCCTACGATTTCTCCAAGAGCATCCCCATTTCCTGAAGGATAATGGAACTACACAAACCTGTCTTTACAGAGGAGGAAACGTTCTTTTTAGGAAACCTGCTTGTTGAGTTAGTCCCCCTGGTTCTTTGACACCTACCTTCTCTCTTTTAAAAATGCACCTATATACCCAATGTTTATACAGCATTAAAGGGCTCATGGGCTTCTAAAAGTTGTTAAAGGAATTGGGCTGCATGCACTATGTGGACATAACTAAACTAAAAATTATCCATTGTGTATCTGAAGTTCAGATAAGCTTCCTGCTTGTACCCTCAGCATGTCTGTCTCAGGCAGAGCCAGTTTAAAGACGGACAGCATTCACTTTACAAGTCTGCACGATTCACAGCACACAGAGCTGGACACAAGAGGGCTCAGCTGTGGAACAGATGACAACAGCCAGGGTTCCTGAGAGTCACGAGGCACAGGTGTAGGCTAACCATACGTGCCGTTGTACACAGGACAGAAAACAATGATACTGTCCCATTTCAAACAGGACATATGGTCAGTCTACTGACACCTTGAACTGAGGAACTGAGCCCGGGGGGACTAAGCTGACCAGCTGTCTTGTTTGAAATGGGACAGTACGGGTTGTTCTCTGTCTCATTTAAAATGGTGTGTTTGGTCAGCCTATTAGGTGCTATTATTATCCATCTTGCCAGGTGATGAGAAAACTGAGACAGCGTTGTCCCAAGGTCAGTGGTTAGTAAATGATGGAGTTCAGATTTGAACCCCAAAGACCTTGCTCGTCCTGGTTCTTGTACCACCCACTTCACTGAAAGAGGTGACTTCTGGGCAAAGCTGGCCTCCCTCGCCCAGCTCCCCCCATACCCTCCGGAGCCTCTTTAGCCTCCTCGCCTGCTCGGCTGGCCGCCCTGGTCCCACTGTGAGGAATGCCATCTTCCTCCCCTGCCAGCCTTGTTAATGCCATCTTCTCCAGCACCTGCCTTCATGGCCGCAGGAGTCAAAACGGGCATGAACTTGACCCCTGCCCTCGCTCACTTGCAAGTTGTTCCGGACACGGCTGATTCCCTGCTAGGCTGCCCACGCTCTGCTCCACCATTTGACCACGTGTCTAAGTACTACGACCTTGGGTCAAGGTGGTGTTCTCCAAGTTCTATTGAGTCCACTTTTGTCACGATTTTCCTCATCTTTATGTACCACCCGGGATGTTGATTACTTATTATTTACTTGATTCACTCTTTAAATCTCAATTCTTGTATCTTACGCTTTACATCTTAGCCTCAATGAAAAACCAGTGACCCTTAATTTGCCATGAGTCTTCCTTTAAAATCAGCTATTATAAAGAAGAATGTGCAAACCTCTACCTGCGCAGTAAGTAGCACAGCCTGTTCTGTATCTGCCTTTTGTATAAATCCAGATTCATCCTCTGCACAAGCCTGCCACAGAAACAAACATCCCCAAACGACCAACTGTTCCCTCCACCTCTTGAAGCCACTGGGGCACCAACATTAGGTTAGTTACATGGAAGAATTCTCTTGATCTTATATAACCCAACAGTTTGGGTGTTTGGGCTGCTCTCTGTGTCCTTTGCCTGGTCAGAAATTACTTTCAGTTGCAGTTTTTTAAACAATCCTTTGTTCCAGGAATTCAACACTTTTCCTTCTGCTTAAGTAAACTTCCACACTGCCCTCCGCTCCCCACACTGGGCTGGGTTCAGAGAGAAGGCTTTTGCAATGGTTCTTTTGGGCTATGTTTTAACTCACACTAGATGACAGTGGCTCTGTACCCCTCCCCTAATCTGGCATCCTTCCTGGAACATAATCTTGTAGATGCGCCAAGTGTGCCAGCTGCTTGAGTCCCGGTTAAAAGACAGTCTGCTGTAATTCCTTATTCGGGTGCTTACTTCTTGGGTTTGCTGCTTCTACACACCCATGTTATGTTCTCGACTTAATTCTACAGCAATGAGGTGTGTCCTGGTGGGGGGAAGATGTTATTCTCTCCCCAAAGTGAGCGGGGCAGGTTATTTGTAAAACATGCAAGCATTGCCTCTGACTCTGAAAGAACAGGGTGGGTTTCCACATTCGGTTGTGTCTGCAGAGTTCATTTGTCACTCATCAAACTCTTCTCTATGAGTGCCGCTATTTTAGAGATAATTAGGTACCTCTCATTTACTCACAACAGAGCCTTGCAATTTCAAAGCAACTGCGTCAGCATCCCCAAAATCAGCATTATTATTAGTTATAGATATATTGTCAAAGCAAAATTTTTACACTGGAATTTTTGTAAAATCACCATGATTTATTTCAGTTATTGCGCCATTTATAATCATGGACAGTCAAGGTCGACAGGAAAGAACAGGTTTGCATAGAGAGTGTGTGTTCTAGTCACAGGATTGCACCTTTGCAATCTACCCAAGCAGCCTAGAAAAGTCCTCAGCTTTCTCAGAGAGGATCTGCTATCTGCAACCTGTAACGAGGAAGGCCCAGGAAGCAGCCCCTAACACCCCCGGGTTTTCTTGGGGTCAGGGTGGAGGGCTAATTTCATCTTCTTGACTAGTTTGGTCCTAGACCCACTAGGTAATCTCCAAGGCATCATCAGCAATGCCATTGTTTGTCAACACTCTTTTGGCCACCCCCAAACTGATACAATACAGATTTGCTTTAGCACAGAAGTACAAGGGAAGATTCCTTGTTTAAGGCCAATCATACTTGAGTACATATGTTCAAAAGCTCTTTACCAACCAATGACCGACACATCATCTTAAACTCAGCCAAAATAAAAGCGATTTCAGTTTGCTTTTTACTTCCTCTCTAGTTCATGTTTCTACTGGATCATGCTGTCTGTCCTCTTATTCTGTGTAGACTACCCTTATAGAACCAAGTTTCAGTAACAACGAATTAAAGACTCAGTTACTTGCATCAGATAACTATAAAGCCAGCCCCTATGGCCTAAATTGTGAATTGTAAACCATAGAATCATAGACACTTTCGAAATAATGAAATCCAATGCCCCATTAAATGAATTATTTTACTATAGTCCAAAAGAATAACCATCTAATTATACTTTAAAAACCCCCTTTAATAAACATTCTATAAGAGAGTTTACGCCATGGTTCCAAAATGGGTTGTTGATTTAGCTTGATTGTTTTTAAAACATTTTACCTTGATCCAACTTTCTCTAACATGTACCGAATAATTCAGACAAAAGGTACCACAGGCCATGGATGGCTACGGAATATGCAGACCTGTTCTGTGGAGACTTAGCTCAACTCAGGATAGAAATTACTAGTTTCCTATGGTTCATTTTAACCCCGTGAGTCATGGAACTGCATGGTTAATCAGCACAGAGCCCTTTTCAGAAAAGTGCGATCCAAAAGCCAAAATCGTTTTTTTTAAGACTTTCAAACGTTACTTGCATCTTGCAAAATAATCATGAAATAAAGCTTGTCGTTGTCATTATCTTCTTCCTCCTCTTCTCCAGAAATGGAGAATTTATCACACATCAATCTGCATACACTCGGATGAGCAAAACCTTCTAAAAATGTCTACCCACTTCCAAGACTTTTTCACTCCACTTGCTTTTTCCACTCGGTGTGGTCCCTTCCTGCTACTTTTAATCTTGCTGTCTTTGCCTCTGCCTGAAAGGTGGGTGGGGAGCAAGGCTCTCCTGGAAGAGGCCTGGGTAGTTAATGTGCAGAAAGGCTATGAAAATTCACATTTATAATCTGTAGCCTGTCACTTAGTAATAGCTAGTATTTATGTAATTCATTCCATCCTATGCCTAACATGTCCTTCAACAACCTCTTACATAAGTTCTGGATTATTTTGACATTCCAGGGGCATCAAGCTAGTTGTCATGTAGGTGCTCCATCAAGCAGTCCAGCATACATTGGCAGAAATGGCTGTAAACTGGGTTCCTTCTGGTTTTAATGTCCTTCTCTCATGAGCCAAAAGGCACTGCAGTACGTTCTACTACCTCTGAGTTATCAACAATGGTGAGCAGTGAAGACTGTGTCTTATTTATCAAACTCAAGTTCAAACACTGGAAGGAAGAAAGGGTAGGTACTAAGGAGAGAACATTCACAGAATTAAAATGTCCCATTGGAACCTCTTGCACCAATGGTGTTAGTAAAATTAGATGCCAGCCCAAATTTTATGTCATATGCCCTTTCTTCTTCCAATTTTCCCTCTTTTCTCCTTCGTAGGTAAGTCGAGGCAGAACATGGTCTTTGGAGAGGACAGGAGCTATACAAAGACAGAAAAGGAGAGGGCTGGGCAAGCCATCTTGGGAACACACCTTCACTTTCTTACATCCCACTGCTTTAGTGGGTGAGTGCCTGCCTCCCTCTCTGTGCCCGCCCCAGGCCCAGACCTCTTTTTGTTCACGGTTACCGTTTTGAAGCCCTTTCACAAGGCTAACCTTATTTCCTGTGCTAGAGCTTCATGCAACTAATCTGAAATCAAGAGAAAAAGTCAAGTGGCAGGTAACGCTCCCTCTAAAGTAAATGTCTGTCATGAATTTTACATAGAACTTCCTAGAATATGCTTTGAAAAGACCAGTAAGGTGAACATTATAATTGTGTAAAAATTATGCCCCCCACACACACACAAAAAAATCTATTTTTCAACTACTCATTCTGAAAATACAAAAAGACATCCTGCCATCTCCTAATAATGTCTGGATTGTCTGCCATTTTGGTTTTTATTCCCAGTGGAAATATCTTTAAATAATTTAAGGTGGCTCCCCATCATCATTGCCACTAAACTTCCTCTGTGATCTTGAACCCGTCACTCTTGCATCGCACTTTTACTATCTCTGAATTATTATGATGAAAAGCATTTTAATTATATAGTAAGGTTATTATTAGGAGAACGCAAGACAATGGATAGGAAATATGCTACCAAAAGTAGCTCTAAATGTTCTCATTCAGGGTTTAATATTTCTCTGTGGATCCAGAAGACATTTGAGTATGTTCCGCTACCTCCAATTTATCGTGAATAGTGAGCAATGGAGACTCTTGAGTGTCTATTACTTATGCCAACATGTGTCAGTTTTGTCTAACCACCCTCCCATGCCCACATGTAATTATATGCCCTCCAAGAGCCACCCCAAAGTCTAGGCTTAGCAATCAATTTTATTGCACATCTAAGATTTTTCAAAGTGTTCAAGTCAGTGCATAAGATGATAGATCATGTAACAATTAAAGCATTAAAAGAGCCCCCCTGAGGATTGCCTTGCAGCCAGCAGATATCTTTAGGTCAAGAAGGTCTGTCAGAACCAGCAGATCATTTCCATGCCTTTAACACAGGCAGAAACCGCTTTGAGTGCAATTAAGTGTTCCGAGCAATTTTCCTCTGCTGACGCTCTACAGTCCGCCCCGGGGAGGCCCACAAAAAGTCGAGAGTGGTTGGCATTCGAAGCTGTGCACTGATGGTATGGTGATGCTTTGAAGAAGTGAATGCGCATAATATTGCCTGAATCGTTTTTTAATTAGGAAGGATGAGCCTGAGTCGCTGCTATAGACAAGGGAAGCTCTTCCCCAGTCCTTCTCGTAATGCCTGCAGATTCCAGGCTTCTCGGTGTGCAACAGGGAAGATGCCCACTGGGTAAACCAGCGTTTCTCTTTGACACCGCTATCCAAGTTTTGCTTTATCACATTCCTCTCAACGATCTGCTAAATAGGGAGGCAGGTTTTTCTATTGAGGTGTAAGATCTTATGTACAGTTTATGTTAATTCCTTTGAAAGAAGGAAAGGAAAAATAGTGCAAAAATTTAAAAGAAAAAGATTTTAAGTAAAACCTAAGAACTCATCTCGTTCTCCGTAAGCTTTCCTGATGCTGCAGTTAAAAATACAACTTCTTTATATAGAATATCATAGTCAACTGTTGACTGTGTGTCTTAAAATAAATAGCTACACCCTCACATTCACCGAAATTTAAAAGCATAAACATAATTACAATAGGGAATGCATTAAAAGTATGATCCTCTTACATGGAAAGCTAGATCATGTCTCTCCACCAGGGTTTGGAAAGAAGTGACATGAGGTCCTATAGGTCACATGAAAGAACGAAGATGATATCTAGACGCATCTCGCATGAGCCTTCCCCTCACACTGCCATTTCCAGTCTTCTTCTTGCTGCTACTAGATCACTCCACACAGCCCCACCTCAGACCCTGGCACTGCCTGGAATTCTCTCCTATCCTCCTTCCATTCACTCAGATATTACCGGTTCAGAAAAGTGGAGCCCGATTCCTTCTGCCCCTTAAACTTGTCTTATTTTTCTTCATAGTGTTCACCACCATCTGCCATCGTATGATAGCCTCGTTGGTCTATGTCCTCCACTAGACTGTGAGGGTCCAAGGACAGGGCTACTGTCTCTAGCACTTAGAACACCTTCTAGCATATCATGGGAGCTCAAAACCCCCGGTGAATGAAAGACCATTGATATTTCTGTAGAGGCTAGACATTCCTCTGGGCCAGGTACTATGCTAAGTGCTTTACTCATATTTAATCCTCATAACAACTCTGTGAGGTAGTAACCATGAGCTTCCCATTTTGCAGATAATGGAGCTGAGGCACAGACAGGCAAAGTAGCCCGATCTAAGTTCCATAGCAAATAAGTCACAGGCCAAACTTGAACCCAGAGCCCACAGCTCTGAAATTAATAGGACACTGGTGAAAAGAGGTTGGTTGGTCTCTGGGGATAAGTAGATATGGTTCCAGTCCTGCACTTACTCACCGTGTGAGCTCTCCTGGGCTGGGAACTGAGGTTATGGCATCTACCTCCTGGCAGGGACGCGAAGACAGTCAGGTTTCCACATGTGAGACTGTAACCCCCTTTGCACAGGGGCGAGCTGGCTGATAGATGCCGTGGACAGATGGCTTTTGCTTTCCACTCAGGGGGCGGAGCTGCTGAGCACAGTCCTCAGGGCGCCTCTTCTCACTCGTTTCACCTTTCGAGCCAATGCCTCTGTTTCCACGGTCTGCCGTGAGTGGGGGTCTCCAGTGGGAGAGAGGGAGGGAGGCAGGACTGGGGCTCGGGTCCTTATTTCCTGGGCCGTCTGGCAGAGAGGTGGAGAGCCGGCGAGCCCCAAGCCCTCTTGCAGGCACATTGGTATCGCTCTACATGTCCTCGGGGGTCCCCATCCCTGGTAAAAAGGAACCCTGAGGTCCCCAAAGTGAGCAGTTAGCTATCTCTCCTGTCAGTGGGACAGCCGGCCTCCATGTCCCTACGGAGAAAAATGAAAGACTCTGAGCATCTTTGAACTGGAAGGGAGTTTAAAGAGCGTGTAGTTTAACCTGTTGTTTTATAAAGGAAGACACTGTGTTCCAGACAGCGGGGGTAGCTTTCCCAGGTCCACACAGCGACAACGCAGGCCAAAAGCTAGGCCTTCACATTGGCAGTCTGTCTGGACACACGTGCAGATAGAGCCACAGAGATTTCCTGAGATGGACGGCTGATGCCTCTGTACGGGACATATTCATCTTTATTTTTTCACAGTCTGTGTTTCATTCGAAGCACTAGAGTCTCAGGACAAACTGGCTGATCTGAATTACTCTCTGTTCCCAATAGCCTTCAATGGTGTTTTCTTGCCAGTTTTCAACCCGTGATCTATTGGCCCCAAGTAGAACTTGAACACAGTTAGGATTAGGCTATTTGTGACTAACTGAAGGAAACCGTAACTTATTTGACTGTCAATTTTATGCTCAAAATATAGCACTAAGGATTTCACCTTTTCGTTTTTGATGAAAGGCCTTGCTCTGGGTAACAAACAGACTTTTATCCATTAGCCTAAGGGAGATAGGGGGGAAATTTTATACACACACACACACACACACACACACATACATACATGCATGCATACATATATATACACACACACACACTCACACACATTATATATATACTCACATACAAAGCAAAAAAGAACAGCTATTTCCACTTCAGTGCCTTTGATATGGCAGAGAGGAAAAATGATAATCACCCCATTAGGCTGTTAAATGTGCTGAACCCTGACAACTTCTCAATGTGATGATCCTTGAGTATTTGTCTGTAATCCCTCAGCAAATGCCCCTTCTATTCAACTACAGAGTTGTACACACTCCAGACACAAGTGCCATTAATTAAATAGGACACTCGGCAAACTCTCAGAGCCATTCATAATCACAGGTAGCCTGCTCCATGCTTGGCTCTGAAATGCTGTTATAAGGGGAGCGCACAGGAGGGTGAAGCAAGGTCACCCTGAAGAGCAGGACAAGAAGAAGCTGTCAGACACAGGCAATGACAAAGCCTGCGCGCCTTTTAGAAGCTCCTTTGCCCCTTTGGGAGGCTTGGAGGAAGGGAAAGTGTCTCACGTGGTAGGGATCGCCTTTCTCAAAATCAGTGTCCCTCATGAAAGACGCACATAAATACAAAGTAATCCTTTTTCATTTCGACAGAACCTCAGGTAAAAGTCATAACATCTGCTGAAGACGAGACAAAGCAAGCCTGTTCTTCATAAGCGCCCTCAGAGGGAGACGTCCTTTGAGGGAGCGTCTTTGTGAGGCACAGAGGGGGTGTCAAGGGAACCAACATGGAAGACAGAAGCCCTTCCTGGCTCCAAGTGGGCAAAAAGAACATGCCCGAGGGGCAGCAGGCATTTTCCAGGGGTGGGTTTGCCCTGCTGGGCCTCCTGGGTGCCCCCACCCAGCCTCCAGGCCTGCGCAGTGACATTTCCCAGGACGTGATGGGGCGGGGGAGGACAGCAGCCCCGCAGTGCTGGCGCTGAGGTCGCACAGCTACCAGCTCAGCCATCGCCGATCCTGCATGCTTGCTGCTATTCGTGCTTGATGTATTTCTTCAAGGAGAACACAGTGCCGAGTCTGTGGTCACTCTGGAAAGGACAGCCATGGGCCAAGCCCCAAGGTCACCGCAGAGCCGAGGTCTGCCTCACCCCTCCGAAGGGGGCTGGCCAAGGACACACACTCGGAGGACCGTTTAACGGGAAGTTAATTAATACTTCCCCTCGCAGGAAGCTGTGTCATTAATCAGCATGTGCGACACGTCACAGGGGACAAGCTGTGAGTTAGAGAACTAGCAGGGAAGCAGCCCTGTGCTCCCAGGCCCACCTCACAGCACTGGTTTCTGGCCACTGCGCTGGGGGCCACCCTTCCTGTCTCTGGGTGGAAGGAGAGTCACGTTGCCATGGAGGCGCTCATCAGGGTAGCTCTCTGACCTGTGTCGGTACTCGCCTTGACCCGCTTTCTGTAAGCGATTGCCACCCACCGCTTTCGTGGTCCACTGTCTGATTCCAGTTTATTAAGAAACATCTGAAAAGCAGAGGTCAGGGTGCCTGCCCTGAGAAAATTGCTCACTGTGTTTCTGGTGTGAGCAGAATGACTTCCCATGGCTGTCTGCCTCTAGCCTGCCAGGAATTGAGAGTTACTTTTAAAAGAAGAGGTGCTACAGACGAGTTCTATGTTATCTTGGGGAATGTGATGACTTGGTTCAAAAGCCATTTCTGCATCAGCCCTAATATAGACGTGGGTCATTTTCCCTCCTTGTGGGCCAGAATCACTGCCCTTGAATGACAACACTTGTCCCATTTGTATGGCTCTGCTATGAGTGTAGAAGACAGACAGACAGCCTTACAGGGAGCTGCCTATGTGCAGCTGAAGCCTGGTGAAGACTCTCTCCTGCATCTGAATGTCTTTGGGGCCTATGGATTATTTTGTGGGGTACGTACTTCAGAACCGGATCGAGAAGGAGACAGGCTTGAACTGCTCACCATCACACTCAGTGATTTCCTCAGAGTAGCCATGTTGAAAACACCACCTCAAGAAAACGGAAGGAAGGCCTGCTGAGGCTGTGTGGCCCCAAACTTGCCTTCTAGGTGCCATCAAGTTAGACTGGCTCTGGTGACCATCCAGGGTCACCTCCTAAGGATAGAATCAATGGAGTTTCTTAGCTCCAAGACAACAGAGGTGTGGGAGGGATGGAGCAAGAGACAGGAGTCCCCTCCATCAACACGCTTGGTAAAAAGACAGTCCCTGGAATACATGCAGAGGGTGGTTGGGTCTGTTGAAAACATGGGACTGGGCCCCATTTCTTATGGAAAAAGACTTCATGGAGCCTAACGACACCTGCCCATTCCAGGAGCTCTCAGGGGGCATGTTTGTCTCCCAGCTGGGGTCCGCTAGATACCTGAGCTCTCAACCTATGCTCGCTATGTCATGACAACAATGCAAATCAATGTCAAAGTCTTCCTGAAGGTCTCAGGGAGCGACAGATGAGAAGACCCTGATCATCAACAGATCATACTTGAAAAGTATTTCAACTTTCCTCATGAGACATGTCTGCTTTTCTTCCAAATTCAAAGCTTCCCTCTCCAGAAATCTCTTTCTTTACTGTTTGAAGAGATGGAGCTTCCCTTCTGCCTTCATTCCCTACTCTGCAAAACACCCCTGATAATGAACTTCAGACAACCTGCTCTTTCTCAAACCCCGCCTTGCAGGCGGAGGGGGACAATCAGTGCACCTGCCACCGTGTTTGTTAGGAACTTAGAAGTATTTGAAGAGCGCATGCCCACGGGACCTCTCACAGCTCCGGCATCCTGGGCCCTATGTTCTGTTCTCTGAAGTCCAAAAACCCACACTTTCTGCACTGCTCCCCTGGCACCTGATTGTCTATGGCCTTGCCTCACCTGTGCCAAGTGCTTCCCCAAGTGGGTTGGCAGCACCTTGAGAATACCAGCTTTCACCTCTTTGTACCCTCCTCTGAGCCTTCCTCACACGTCAATAAACACAGTCGTTGATCTGCCCGGGTAGCATGAAAACCCCGCTGGGCAAAGGTAAGAGGGGTGGAAACTAGACACGAAGAGGGGCACCCGGCATGGGAAATCTGATCTGAAGGTGGGAAGGTAAGTGCATTGCCCAGAAGCACCGATCACGGGCTGAATCTCCCCTGTGGAGCCGAGTGCTGGCCTGCACACGCTTTGACACGCCTGGGTCCCACTGCCTGCGAGCTCCTGGCTGGCAGCGCAATACAGAGAATCAGTAATAACAATGCCAATAACAGAGGCTCGCCTCAGTGCCTACTGACAAAGCACTGCTCTAAGGGCCCCTGTGCTGACCCGCTCAGTTCTCGCCACCCTCCCAACCCTGTAAGTGCTCCCATTGCCTAGACACATGGCCAGTCACTGACGAGGGTGACCCTCAGCTCGAATCGTCTCAAAGGTCAGCGTGTTCCCTCACGGTGATGGGGCAGAAAAAGCGAACTCCTCCCCCGAGCTCCCAGGCCCGCCGGAGAAAAGGAAGGGGAAGGGCCAGAGACAGAGCCTTGGACGCGATGAGACCGTGTGGAGGTGGCCGCCGGGTGAGGCCGGGGCTGCAGAAGCACAGTCAGCGGACAGCGCGCTCTCAGGTCGGGGAGAGGCCGCCACGGACGTTCCGAAACTGCAGGGCGGGTGTCTGTCGCGAAGGGCGGGTGCAGGAAATAGCACTGGCCGCGACATTCAAAAGACCAAAAATAAACCCGAGGGAGACTTCTCCCAGCACATCAATCTGCTCCGGACAGCGAGGCGGAGGGAGGGAAAGGGCACATCTATTTTCAGGCCTGCGCGGCTGCCTCTGGCCCAACGTCAACAGTCGTTCAAGGACAAGGGCAATGACGAACGCTGGGAGAAGGCCGGTACGTCCAGACAAGGTGGGTGGCCCTGGGCACAACAAGAAGAGCCCAGTGTCGCACAGGAATGAGACAGGCGCCCTCTCTGAGGGGTGCATCCTGGCTGAGGCACGCGCCCTCCTCTCCATCCCTCACTTACAGACATCAGCGGATCTAGGGGGTCGCAGCCCGGAGCTCAGAAGTGGGGGCCGAAGCAGAAGTGATTCAACCTTCAGGTTCTGGACCAGATGTCATTCCAAGGCGATGCCCTGCCTGCCCTTTGCTCTCTTCATTCCAAACCTACAAAGGGTCGTGCCAGCCTCACTGAACACTCTCCGTGTGCCAGAGGCTGCCACGTGTGCATGTGTATCTTCACCCAGGTGAAGGACCCATGTTCGGGGTCCCCTGGAACTACATGCATACTGGGACTGGCGGGGGGCTGGGTCCGTGCACCCCATCCTCCCAGCTCTGTGTTGCAGTGCTGCGCTCGAAGCCACAACTAGCAAATAATAAGCGAAAAGCAACGGGACCCTTCCCTGATGTCCCTTGAAAACACAGAAGGAAAGTCCCTCTGCGCTTGCCAAAATCTCTTCCTAAGCCGCCCTCACAGTGGTTACCCCAGACGTCTCCTAGCTCCCCTGCCCTTGGTCTTCCCCAAGTTTGATGAAAGCTAGCCCACAGATCCCTCACCTGCCTTCCCTTCCTAATGAAGTTTCTTGCCTAGAACCCTCGGCCCTTTCCAATGTCCTCCAAGCGATGAAAAGGAGTCCCGCTTGTCAAATCTAACCACACTCATTGTCCTGATACCAGTCATCAAGGCCCAGAAGCAGGGGTCTCCCCTGGGGCAGAGGAGCGTGTCAGAGCTATGAAAGGTATTTCTGTCGTCTGGGGATTTTCTTTCCACAGAGATTAACCCCCCACCTCCTCTACCACTACCTTCCCTGTTTTAGGAGCAGGAATTGTTTGAGTAAGGCCTGGCCCAGATCTTCACAGGGACTCAGCCTGGAAGCAGGGCTGAGTCAGCCTGCTACACACTAGCTCAGTCATCCCTGAAATTCAGGAGCGAGAACCCCAGACTCACAGGGAGCCCCTGAAGAGGCACGTATACCTGAGCCTCTCTCCAGACATCCCAAGTCAGCGTGTGGAGCAAAGAGTTGAGAAAGCGGTGATTTAACAAGCTCACCAGGTCATTCCAATAATGGCTATGTTTGAGAACCTGTTCTTACCTCATTAGCAAAGGTCTGAATCGGCTTTGTGTGTCTATAAGCCTGTGTCCATACACAGACTCCTGAGAGACCCGACTGCTGACCTGTGGGGCCCGGGCTGTGGGCACGAGCCATAGAAAATGTGGGGTTCCGGAAGGTACAGTCATCAGCAGGGTTGGAACCCACCTATTTCATTCACATAATCTGCCCACAACTATCGGCCTTCCTATCCAACGTTAATGGCAACCTAAGAGATTAGCGATAAGCAAATTTACATTTCACTTATTGCCATGACTCGAAGAATGCTATCAGTTCTAACTGAAATGTCTGTTTTTATGTTCTGTCATTATCAGGCACGAAAGTAACTGGAACACATCCCAAGGCATAAGGAAATGGGCCTCGTTCTCTAGGACCCTGGGCATTGGAAATGAAGCTGAGCCGCCTCTATGACATCCTCTGAGTCTGCAGCCTTTGCACTGCGTCTTATTACACGTGTGGAAGCCTGTGGGTTATGTGATCGTAGTGATGACTGACAGGCTAGCTTCAAACCAACAGCATTGGCCGCAGCTCCAAGTGTCCTTGTCTATGTACTTAGACTAGAACCCTCCTAAAATGGTCCCTTGGCCTGGGTGAAAATAAAATGGTAGTTACAATATTTATCCCCTGTGTTGGCTGACTTCAAAACTGATGTTTGGGGACTTCTGAAAGGCACAACCAAAGAAGTCGACCTCTTAGAACCGCTGTGATTTCTGTAAACCAAAGGTGTGCTAAGGCTGAGATAGATTGAGAGAGTTTCCATTTGGGCAGGTAAGATTCCAGGACAAGAAATGTACAGCCTTCCCCTGTTCAGATCTTCCTCCTGCCTTGGGGGCAGGGATGACAGAGCTTCAGGTGGCGAAATTAGCTTCCGGAAGCCAACATGACACAAGACAAACAGATACCTGGGAAGGGCTGCCTGAGGGGAGGGACTAGGAGGAAAGGGGTCCGGAGCGCTCTCAGTGTTGTCTGAGGAAGCCCTTGCTCATCATAATCAGTTTGCAGGAGATGATAGGAGGGGCGCTTTCTTTCCTCAGGTGTGTTAATAATAAAAGGGGATAGATTGGAGATTGGAAAATAGAGAGAAAAATAAAGCATGTCCATCGCACTGCTACAAAGAACCAAAAGCAGGATATTTCTTTTTCACAAGAAGCTTCCTTGAATGGAGTCTGTGAGCTACGGCCTGTACCCAGACAGCAGCACCAGCACGTGGTGTGGCAGTTCACTGTGACTACTGACGAATGACCGCACACTGGGTGGCTGAAAGCAACAGAAATGTGTCCTCCGCTTACAGTTCTGGATCCTGAAATCCAAAGTCCGCAAAGCCGTGCTCCCTTTGAGGCCCTGGGCCACCTCTGCTTGCCGCTGCCCACTCCCGCCCCCGGCCACCCGGTGGCACTGGCAGGCCTTGCTTTCTCGTTCCTATCTCTGCCTCTGTCTTCATATCCGCCCACTTCTGTGTGTATCTCATAAAGACACTCGTCATTGGATGTAGGGCGCACTCAGACAATCCAGACTGGTATCCCCGAGATCTTAACACCCTTAAGTACATCTGCAAAGGCCATTTTTCAAAAGATAACATTTACAGGTTCCGGGATTGGCTGTGGGCATATTGTTTTGGGGGAGGGTGGAGGTGAGGGGAGTACTATTCAAACCAACACTTAGGATAGTTGGCCTTTGACTGTTTCTGACCCAGTAGAGGTCAGTCAATGGACTGAGTGTGACTGAATCACAAGTTGCAAATCGTATGCTGCTGTCAAAGCCCTGTGTACTGATCAGGATTGGCGATGCTTTCCTGAGACCCAGAAGCTCCCTGATCCCCAGATCTAGTCTGGGGTGTGCTCGGAAGAGGGAGTGGCACTGAGGAAAGACGGCAGGCCCTGGACATGTCACCTTGCCTGCGGGTTGTTGATTTGTGAACCAGGTCAAACACTGATCCCATCTCAGTTTTCTTAGCAGATGTCACCAGAATGCCTGGCCCCTGCCTGTGGGGCTAATTCCAGATGTCACTCACCAGCTTTCAATCAAAGAAGCAAATAAACAGTCGCTGAGGAAATAGGGAGTTCAGTCGCACTGCAAGCCTACTGCAATTTTGTTTTCATTTTGTCGATACGGTAAAAGCCCTCCAGGAACCTCACTTCTGCCTGTCTACCCATCAGTTTTCTCATTCCTGTGTCTTCCTGCAGCTCTGCCATGATTTGGAGGCTGTGGGTACAGAAGGCCAGCCCTGAATCTCTACTTTCAGGCCTGCTCCACACGGCCACGCTTAGCTGCAAGGCGTGATGACCCACCAAGGACCGTTTATAGATCCTTTAAAAAGATGTGTTAAGGACTAACAAAGCTTCCTGAGGCCAATAGGGGGAAAACCATCTATTGCTCTTTTTGTGGTAAAGTAGCCAGCTTGGAGAAAACAAAAGGCAACGATGATAATGCTTCAGTCGGAACAATGCCCCAAGCAACAGCCTCACTTTCTCTCTGATTTCTTCTTGGGCACAAATACCTACTAGGTTGTTTCTGTTTTGCTCAAGAGCTAGAGAGCTGCTAATTTCACAGTAAATGAAAGATAACTGGGTGTATGTGTGGGAGACCATTTCCATTGTTCTTTTCAGACCAAAACAGCACAGCGCTCTCTAACTGACAGCTTCTGGAGGAAGCTGTCTTTGGTTTATCTTTGTGTGCCTTCTTTACAAACTCTAGGCCTGTTCCTTATCTTTACTGTTCCACCCACTATTAACATACAAAAGGCAGAAGAGAATGGCACTCCATTTCTGGCAAGAAGTGTGAAAGAATCTTTCCCCATAACTGTCATCATCACAACTGACCCCAAGTTATAGAACAATATTTCTCAAACCCCATCCATTCTTTCTGACAGTGAGAACGAGCTGTGGTTCTCCGTGAGCAGAAACCTCTCTCATCCATTCTTCCCTGTATCCAAGCTTGAAACTAAGTCTGGGCATGGACCTCCCTACTTCTCATGGTCTGTTTCTTTGGAGTGTAACTGCCCAATACGAAGGCAAAAGAAAGAAATGAACTTTTGTTGTATATTTATTATAGGTACAGTTGCAAATGTTCTTTAACCCATACAAGATCCTTATAGAATATATATGGAAATTTAGGCTGAGCAAAGTTTTAGGCAACTTGCTCAAGGTTACAGAATTGACATGGTGGGTTTTGTATCAACTCAGGTACGATTCCCAGAACCTGTGCTTTTCGGAGAAGAACTGAGAGCCAAGGACTCGCAGCAAATGTAATAAATACCCTTCCCAACTTCTCTCCTGAATTGTCCATTGAGTTGGCGGGTTGGGCCTTTGTACTTATGTTCAGAGGGAAAGGGGGAGAGGCAGTGAAGGAAAGGCAGGGAATATCCAAACATGCTCAAGGTTAAGGCATCTCTTTAATCATGCACATGAAGACAACTAATAGCATTCGTATAACTTAATAACATATGGGAAGCATGTTAGCAAAAATGCTTACTATGACTGTGAGGCAAATGTGCTATCCAAAAGGTTAATGATTACCTATCCTAGAAATAAAACAATTAACATGTAATTACTTAATTATGGGGATTGAAAATGGGTGAGTTCTACTCGGAACGGCCACCAGCAACAAGCCTCAAGCACACACACTTGCCGTTCATTTCAGTTCCGAAAGTATCTTCATCAGCTGTGATGCATTGGACTCGCGGCTATGAGCTCAGTGGCCACATCGCGGCCGTCCCTAGGGTCTGGCTGGAACCCAGCGAGGTAACTGGATTGAGAGGCAAGGGGATGAGAGGGCAGTGCTGGTTTCAGCAACAATACAGACCCCACGCTAGGCACCTAAAGGATTTTGTCGAGATCCATTATTAGTTATTATTATTATGATTCTCCCCTCCTCCTCCTCCTCATGATAGATACTATTTACGGAATAGCTATGTATCAGACTTTATGCCTGACCTTGTTACAGCATTATCTCATAAAGCCTCACAAAAACCAACCAATCCTTCTTTCCTTTCTCTCTTTTCTCTCCTTCTATTTATTTAATAAACATTTATTCAGCAAATATTTAATTCAACACCAATTGTCTACCAAGTACTGTATGCCCTAGGAGCCCAGGGCACTACAGCGCTGAGCCAGAACATGTGAATGCTACCCTCCTTCTGTAGGTGAGGAAACAGAGGTTTTGAGAGTCCCTAACTTGTTTAGCGTCTGTGGACTAAACCCTGGGGCTCTTCCGCAAGTTGAAGCTGCTTCTCAGAAGGCAGGACAGGAGACAACAGTAAATGTTATGGGTTAACTCCTAGTTTTCTCTACAGACCAGGCCCAATAAACACGCCTACAGGGGAAGCTGGGATGGCTCAGCGGGTTAAGCGCTCGCTTTGCAGCCTGGAGCCCAAGGATCGAATCCCGGCCCCGGCCCAGGAGGACCCATGTGCTGCACTGCATGTGCCCCCAGTTCGGTTCTTGCCGGGGCCTATGTGGGAGGCTTCCAGCCCAGTGCCTGCCCCGTGCACCCCTGTGCCCACCTGTGGAGTGAAACTATATGGAAAACTAATGCTGTCAACTATGGAGACTGCTCTGGGCCCTCCGCCTTCTCTCTGTCTCTCTCTGTCTGTCTCTCTCTCTCTCTTTGTGTCAAAAAACAATAAAAATAAATCTTTAATAAGCATGCCTACATTCCCCAGACCAAAATTAGCTGGGAAAACTGTCTAGGCCTCTAAGGTTCAAGTTTTGTCCATTTGGGGAACATCTACTAAGTACCCTCTGTGTGTACGTCCTGGGAGCGGGGGAGGGCTCTCTGAGGCGGTCACAGCTTTCCTGTACTCTACCTCACCTTGCAAACACCCGCCTCCCCAATCCTCTCATTTTCAACAAGAGAACAGCATTTTGCTCCCTCTCTGAGTGTTCTGGGGAGTCACCCTGGCCCGGGATGAACATCTCCCGATCCCATGCTGTTTCTTAGGGAAGGATCTGGAATAATACCCCCAGATTCCAAACCAGCCCCACCCTGCTAGCCCATCACCACACATCAGCAGACAGACTTCCCAGCCAGGCTGCCCAGCTCTCATTCCCTACCTTCATGGGCTTCTTTCCTGCCCACCCTCTTTTCTTCTTTCCTTTTTCTCTCTGCCTGAAGGTAGGGGCACAAATGCCAGGTCGCAACCTCGCGAGCCAGTCTAACGCAGGGGCCCGCCAACGTAGGTACCACCAGGAGGGCTTGTGGAAGCTCACTGCCAAGCCCGCCCTCCGGAGTATCCAATTCAGTGAATCTGGAGCAGGTGAGGCTGATGTGGGACCCGCACTTGGAAAACCATTGGCCTTAAGTGATGCCTGCCCCCCACCCGCCCTGCAAGTCAAAAGAATTTGTTCTCAGAGCAGAAGCCAGTGTGCCTTCTTCTATTTAACACGTCTTAGTCTATAGGTAATGAACTGCAAGTTAATGCCAGCCGGGCCACTCAGGCATCTCCAGTGGGTTTTCGGAGTTATTTAACAGCGAAGACTTCTTGCCTGGGGTAATTAAGTGATTACTTTAGATCGATAGTAGATGAACAAAGGAAAAGTGGGACAGCTACACACACTACCAGTTTAATAAAGCGGTGCTGACTTCAGCCAAGAGAGGGAGCATGGGTTTAAAATTGGGCTTAGCTGCTGCAGACTTCAATGTTTCTTTTTATTATTATTATTATTGAGGTATAATTGACATACAGTATTATATTAGTTTTGGGTGTACAGCATGATTCAATATTTGTATATATTGTGAAATGATTACCACAATAAGTCTAGATAACATCCATTACCACACAGTTACAAAAATCTTTTCCTCATGATGAGAATTAAGATTTACTCTCTTAGCAACTTTCAAATATGCACTAATACAGTGTTAGTAACTATAGCCGTATGGCACGCATTATAGTCTCATGACTTATTTATATTATAACTGTAAGTGTGGACCTCTTCACCTCCTTCACCCATCTGCCCTCCCCCCAACCTCCCACCTCTGTCCGCCACCAGTCTGTCTTCTGCATCTATGAGCTTGGATTTGTTTTGTTTTTAGAGTCTACAGATAAATGCGATCATATGGTATTTAAGATTTCCATGTTTCTGTCTTCTGGGAAATGGAGTGTGCTATAGCTGGAATTCATTTAACATTCGTTCAAATTTAAGTAAGGTACAAAAGCCATGTACCTGCAGCTTTGGAAATTTGTGTCCGATTTGCACGAGAAGGGAATGATAGGGACACTGCACAAATGGTGCATCAGCCACGTACCATTGACCTTCGGATGCAGGCAGTACTAGCCAGATTATACAAATAAGGAAAATGAGGCTCAGAGAGGATGCCACCCAAGGGAGGGTGATGATGATAATAACAGCTACCATTTCTTGAGCACTTACGATGACATGGTGTTCTAGGCATTTTTTTCTAGGCACTCTGTATCATTAGCTCAATCAATCTTCACAACTCTACCAGTAAGTTCTATTACTATCCCATTTTACAGACAGGAAAATGGCAGCACGAGGAGGCATAACTAACTTGCCCGCGTTAGTCCAGTTAGCAAGTGTCAGAGGGGGACTCAAACCCAGATGGTGTAAACCCAAGAATCTGAGGACACTCCTGGGTGAGACACAAACCCAAGCTGAGCAAGCTCTGAAGTCTAGCACCCTGCTGCCTGACCTTTCTCCGGGGAAAGAACCTGCTGAGGGGCTCTTATACTCAACCAAACACGGAAAAGCCCAGCGACCCCACCGTCATCTCTCTAGCCCGCTGGAAGGTTTGGCGTTGTGCATTCACACAACTCAAAACAAATGCATTGGGCCATCCGCCTTCAGGAGAAGGTGGCTCCACTACCTTACAGGCAGCCCAAACCTGTGACTGCTCTGAGCACAGTGTCCTCAGTGTCAATCCTTCTCAGCCTTCCCGCCTTCAACACTTCTGCCCTTATGCCTGTGCGATTCGCTGAGTATGTTTTCTTTTACTGAACTCTCGTTTTTACTTATATTTCTTCAAGGACACTTGAAACTACTGTAGCAAATGGAACACCAGCATCCCTTGCCCTAAATGGAAGCTACCGACCATAAGAACGGACACCAAGTTACTAAATTCTAGCTCCATGCTGTGTGTCAGCTGCTGAAAGCCTGGCCTTCTCACTTTACTGTAGAGGGACGTTAGCTTTAGAGAGGTGTTAACACACGCTAACAACACACAGTCCAGTTCCTTGGGGATTGAAAGAGAAGTGGAAAGGGAAGGACTTGTCAGCTTGTGATTTGGTGGTTTTTCTGTATGTGTTGTCCACAGACCTGCAAAAATCTACTCCCACCACAGCAGTGTGAACCCTCCCCCCTGGGACAAAGCCGACCCAGCTGTGTGTGGCCTGCCCATGGCCTGTAACCAGCTTTGCTCCTCTGTTGCTTTCTATGAACAGGCACACCTTGAAAAGGAAACATCTGAGGTTCGGGTGCCTCAGGGAAACAGGCAACACTCAAGAGGGAAAATGATTCCCCTGACAAGGAGGCAGAAAGAACTTCCAACAGAAACAGTGATCACTGAGGAGCTTTTCCTTTCGACAGAAATGCCTTCGACAGTGTGGTCATCTGTCCCCGTTACTCTGTGGCAAGAACGCATAAGCAGGAAGCACCAAATGGTCACGTTTGTGTTTTAGCAGCAGCTGCCATAGAAGAAAAGCGATGGCCTGACTTCAAGCAGGGAATTCTCTGTAACTCCATCACCATATCCATCTAAGGAAGAAGGGAAGGAAAGGCAGGAAAGGAGAGACAGAGAGAAGTCCAGCAAAGAGAGTTTGTAAAGCTGCCCTTTCTCCCAGCTCCAAGGATCCTAGCCAGTCATGGTGTCTGTAACCCGAGAAAGTCCCTATGTCACCCTCCTCCCACTCTCCTAACCTAAGCTTTTCTGCTCAGCTTGGTAGAGTCCCGTTTGGGAATGCAAATAGTGTAAGCTTTACAAGCATAAACTGCCATTTCAAATAAGAAAACAAGGCAAACCGCACAAAACTGTCTTTCCATAAAATACGTGGAGCACAGGGCGCCCTCTGGACAAGGGTCTTTGTAGTGCTGGCGACAGCATCCTACATGGTGCAAACGCCATGCTTCACCTCCAATGACCAGAGCGTCCTCCCAACAACCCCGGGAGCTGAGTCCTAGTCTCCTTCCCATGACAGAGACTCGGAGACTGGAGCTGCCCACGAGCACGGAGTGAGAGAACCAGGCTCCCGCCTACACCTGTTAGACACCAAAGATTTGGCTCTTCACTCCTCTGTTGATTCCCTGGTGGAAAGGAATTCAATATTCATTACCATTCCTATCTAATTATATATCATTTATTATATATGATTAAGGCCAACAGAGAAGCTAATAGAAGCCAAACGTGTCCCCAGGGCTCTATGGACTCAAGGTTACTTTGTAAAGGACGCAGGAAGCTGACAGCTTCCTCATATGAAAACCTTCTCCTCTCTGCGTATATCACCGATCAAGAACTGGTAAGAGTGACCAAATCATAGTAGGTGAGGTTTACTGAGCACTTATTAGGTGCCAGACATTGTGCTAAATATCCCCCATGCATGCTCCTCTTGATCCTCACGACCATCTTACAAGACAGGTGCTGTCGAGGAGAAGACTGAGCCTCAGTGACGTTCAATAACTCGTTCCAAGTTGCTCAGCCCGCGGGGGCAGCAGCCTGGCGAACTCCAAACTCCGTCCTCTCTCTGCCGACGCCCACACCGGGCCATGCGGAGGGGGGGCGAAGGGGCCGCCAGCTGGGGCTTCTGCACGGTCCTCTTCCGAGATTGCTATATGGATGGAAGAAACTCACGGACATCTCTGGGGACTCACGATCCAGTAGGCCTTCTTCTAGGCTGTCATCCAGAGCCAAGGCTGGCTCGAGATGGGCTCTGCACACGATTTCCACGCCTCTGCACTGTCGCCTGATAAAGAGAATGCTGTCTTCTCACAAGGCCCGGGCGGCTGCCTGCACACAGCTGCTTCACCTGCGAGCCAGGACCGCCTGCGCACGCCACTCGGGCAGGATGGGGCCAAAGCTTTCCAGAATGGTCTTCCGGAAGCTCTTCCATCTCCACCCTACATGGTTTATACCGCCTGTCTAGTTGCAGTGCGTGGACTTGAATTACATCTTACTGTTTGGTTGTGCAGAATGAGAGGCTGCTGCGCCTCAGGCTGTTCCAAACTGGAACGTGCACAAGACCCAGACGGCACTTGCTGGAGAAATGCAGGACCCAGGCCTTTCCGGGGGGTCGCAGTCTGTTGGTCTGTGGGAGGCCCTGACACAGCCTCATGGCAGCCAGTCCCAGGAGAACATTCTGGAAGTTCTCAGAGAGCACAGGGTAAAACACGCTGCTTGCCATTTCTCCTGTCCTCGGAGGTCATAGCCCCAAACTCAGACGCTTCCTCCTCCATCAAATCTTTTTGACCACCCTCACCTAACTCTACACCTCAGGTCTGAGCTTCTATTGACACGGGGAACTTCTACTTCTATAAAATCTATTTCACAAATAAACAAGTGAGAGACACAGGAAGGGGAAAGGGTGGGGGGAGAGGAAAGACACATACGTAGTGCGAAGGGAGGGAGGGACTAAGTTCTATTGACATCGGCTGAGCTTCCTGGATCCAGCTATACCTGAACCCAGTTCGACCCTTGAACTTTTCAGTTATGTGAACTAACAAGTGCTTGTCTAGGTTTAAGCTACTAAGCAAAGCAGGTGATAGGAGAGAAAGGAATGACTCAGCCTCTGTTTGCCCCAATAAAGGAAAACAGATAAATGTGCGTAACACTATCTTTAAATAACATGACCCACTCCCACCCATCCTGCCTGTCTGAGGCAGGGCCTGTTCAGCCCTTTGCATTTTCATCACCACCGTTAATACTGCACCAATCAAGTTCGGGGTTTAATCTCCCAGGATTTTATGCCTCCGGGAGCCACAAGTAAACAGTCGGTGGCTGTGGTTCCTCTAGGATGATCGCATCAGAAGTAGAGACACTAAAATGAAAACTGTGTCACGTCACCACCTTTATGCTTCCAGTATCAGCAGCTGAGTGACAGGAAGAGCACAGCTGAAGCCGAATCGGAAGTGTCTCCCTGGTTTGAGTTTTCATGCCAAGGGCTATGGGGGAAAGAGGAGGTGAGTCAGTGTTGTAGCCTTGCGGCTTTTCATGGCAGATTAGAACCCCGAATCCAGCAGGGGTCTCTTACAAATGTAAAACAGCATTGGGCTCTTTGTGTCTCTCACCACCTCTCAAAAGCCTTTTAAAAGCATTCTGCTTTCTGTCTTTGTGCTTTAACCTTGGTTCCCGTGTTCCCTGGGATCTTAGTGGCCTGAATTCCCATTGTAAGCTCCTGACTTTAGCTCTCTGGTACCATGTTGTTGTTGTTGTTGTTGTTGTTGTTGTTGTTGTTGTTGGGGAGGGGACATGCCTTACCTGCTCTGGGCCTGCTGGGACCCTCTAGAAAAGCCCAGGTGGGCTCCTTTTTCCTGGAGGCCCCAAAGAGCCCTTCCCACGGCCACAATCCAGCAGCTCCTCAGTGCAGTTCTCTGTGGTCAGTGCTTCGTACCCATTCTCTCCTTTGATTTTTATGAAGACCCACCCAGGTTGTCCTTCAGCCCATTTAACAGATGAGGAACACCAAGCACAGGGAGGCTCAGTGATTTCTCCCACGGGACAGAGTGAAGAAGAAGCAGAGTCTGGATGTGAGCGCAGCTCTATGGCTGGAACCTGGAGGAGCTGAGATGAGCTGGTCTTCAGGAACAGAGGCTGGCAAACTGTGGCCTGCAGGCTGACTCTGGCCACACCCATCATTTACGTATCATCTGCCATGCGTTCCTTCTACAGCAAGAGAAGTGAGTTGTGACAGAGAATGCCTGACCTGCCGGGTCCATAGGGCCAAAAATATGGACCATGTGCCCTTCAAAGAAAAACTTTTACAACCTTTGGTTTAGAACAGGGGTCTCCAAACTTTTCAGCCCGTAGGCCGCATTAACTATCAAACAGCAGTTTGGGAGCGGACTACTACACACTCGAGGTCCAAATAAAAAAGAATCAAAACATAGATGTTGTTTTTAATTATTTATTTAATATTATTTTATTCAGATAAAAAGGTCTCCACGGGTCGGATGAGAGGGCCTCGTGGGCCACATCCGGCCCGCGGGCCGTAGTTTGGAGACCCCTGGTTTAGAACATGGAATTGGGAAATCAGTCTGACTTAAATGTCACTTCCCCTTGCTAGCTCTGTGCCCTCAGTTTTTCTCATGGAAATTTGGGGCATCCTAGGAGCACTGACCAGTGTGGCTATGGTGAAGATCAAGTGAAATACTCCTTCAGTCATGCACCTGGCATGGTGGTTGGCACCTCAAGAGAAAGTAGTCTCCCTAGAACATGCAAGGCTGCAGGAGAATGTGCTAACTCCCACTGGAGGACCGGGGGGCAGGCCTGGCACCTTGGTTGGGGGTAGAGGGTGAGGACTGAGGGAAGGACGATCTAAGCCATCAAACCGGCCTTAAGGGAAGGCCTAGGACTCTGATGACCGGCCTCATCAGAGCAAGTTGACCCTTCTCTTTCCGGCCCCTCCTGGCTGTCCATTCTGAAGAATACTCTAGAATCAGGTTCACCCTCAGTTGTTCTTCACAGAGAACTGACTTTCCCTTCATTTAGCCCACTATGAAAGGTGGCTGTTGAAAACATTAAATGACTCAACCGGGATGCTATGAGCTCATGGATGTGTAAGGAATTCACACCAATAGCTCCTCTGAACACCAAGGAGAGTACAGCAAAGAGACGGTTATTCTTATTGCAAAGGTCAAAAGTAAATGTGTTTATCCTCCACATTTTAAAGTCATCAGCAATGATTAAACTTAGGTCTGAGCTGAGTGGGACATGCTCAGTGCATTTTTATGCCAGCTTCCTTTTCTTCTTAAAACATAAAGACTTTATGTTTTAAGAAGACTTTTTAAAGACTTTAAAAATACCCCAGAGCTCTCGTTGGCCTCACCAGAGTCCATACAGGGACTCTTTGTGGTCATGCTAGTAAGAAATCATGACGATACTTCTCTGCTCACACTGCCCAGGGTTCAATCCCACTGAAAATCGTCTCACCTCAAGACCGTGTAAACCAATGCAACTCTGGAGACAGCCCCAAGTTACGGGAAAGAAACTCACTCTGTGACCGTGTCCTCAAACCCGACACTGTCACCCCCAGTCCACACCAGGCTGTTCTAGCCAAGAGGAGGAACTGTGAGCTCAGTGATATATTGAATGCGTAACTCAGTTTCATTAACTAGAGCTAAATGCTAACACACACTGTACCAGCTTCCGGCACAAATTAGCATCCATAATCACGCATATAATTAGCCACATACTCTCATGCTGTCCATGATGAATAAGCCCTGAGAGCTCAGGACTGCACTTTGCTTTTCCCCACAAGCTTCTCGTCCACCAGCCAGATGAGCATGTGCATTGACAAGGTTTTGGACAAATTCACCCACATTGGTCATGGAAGGGCAAGGAGTGGCATCTGCTTCCCTGTCTTCAGAAGGCCCACAGGGGGTTAGGCACAAAGTAAGGGGAGAGGTGGGACTAAAATGCAAAGTTTTCCTGGCAACCGGGACTCACGACCAGGGCAGTAAAGACCAAAAGCTGTTGGTAAAATCAGGATATGCACTGACATCTCAAATATGCCTATCTTCATCGTGACCCTGAATTTATAACTATTCATTTTAAAGCCTACTCCCCTTTCCATTGCAAATTAATACATAGAACAAGATTGTGAGCCTTAGTAGGGCTACCTCAACAATGAAGTATCGATCTCTCTGTGTCGGTTGCTCCCCAGAACAAGGCCAAGAAACTCACCTCTGCTTAATCAGAGATTTGCATATAGCCTGCTGGACAGCCCTGTAGGCAGAAAAGTACAATTTTTTTTTCTTTCTCAAAAAAGACTTAGCTACCACGCAATGAGAAATGTTTTAATGCTCCCATGCCTCCTTTTGTGGTGAAGTGGTTTTCCATGGGTAGTTGGTCCCCGGTGTATGATAAGCAGGTCTAAGGAAACTGCTGAACACATTCATTTCAGTCTCTCTGCGATGATGGCTGAGAAATTTCCATGCGGCTGTTGCACTAGAATGCTCTCTATAATTGAACACTGTGTCTGCAAATAAGACTAATAACTATGGTTGTTCAAATGATTACCACGTCGTAGATTGTAACAGTCTACCGAAAATGCTTCCGAACAGTCACGCTTCTTCCATGGTCAGCCAACTGTGCATCAGCACTTGTCCATGCAACCGAAATGTTCCCCCCACTTCTTTCTTGGCCATTTGCCTCCTCATCTTGGTCCAAATGTCTCCATCTCTAGAACAGGGAAACTGGACTAGAGGATCTCCGAGGTTCTTGAAAGACCTGACCACCTTTCTGGGTGTAGAGAACGCGAATATCCTCTTTCAGACACTCAGTGTACGTGGAAGGGGAGGTGATCTGACAGGTTCCCCAGCTGATAGGCAGTAACTGTCTCTCAATCCCTGGATCCTAACCAGTGTGCTTCGTTAGGCAAAGAAGAGCGGAGCGACTCATGGGGTGGCCTGGAGAACCATCCAAAAGACCTTAAAAACAACAGCATTTGCTGCTGCTAACTGGGCGAGTGCTGCCCTGTCGGTGGAGTGGAGCGAGCAGCTCAGGACAGCGAGGGCACAGGGGTGGCCCTTGCGGTAGTGGTGGAGTTCTCTGTACGGGTGAGCTGCACCATCTTCCGACTTCCCCTTTGGTAAAGAAAGATGGATTTGCTTAGAGTCCAAGAATTAGGGGAGACAGAGCAACAGACAGCTCGGTGTAAATCCCTCCCTCACAAAACTGACCGCGTGTGCAGGTGAGTGCAGGTGCACAGACAGCGTATCCAGGGAGCGACCCAGTTCTTAGCGACCGTCGTTCACGAGCTTCATGAAATGTGAGGCCCCGCGGGTACATGGGACGTAGTTCAGCTGCTCATCATGGCACAGAAGCACGTCTCCAGTCCCCAAAGCAGCAGCCTCGCTGTCCACACCTTTTCATTGTGGCCAGGGACCCAGAGGAGGCTGACAGGGCCCTTCAGGGAGAAGATGCTAGAAGGCGATCGTGGGCTGGCTCCCCGGGCACAGCCTGGGCAGTGTTGCTCCTCCTGCCCTGTCCGCTTGGCAGGGCAGAGCTGAGTGACGCAGACCTCAGGCTCTGGCGTCTGGGCCCACACCACAGCTTCTCCACGCCCTTCGCTTTGGGGAGGCACTTGCCCTGTCTGAGCCTCACTGTCTTCCTTTACAGAATGAGGATAAATCGTGGCTTCACCTCAGTCAAAGGGCAGTTCTATCGGTGCACAGAGACTAGGAGGAACATAACGGTCTAATTCTGTCCTGGCCACATCATATGCATTGTACAAATTTCCTACAGCTGCTGTGACAAATTACCAGGAACTCCGTGGCTTAAAACAACATGAATGGTATCAGCTTACAGTCTCAGGGCTCAGAATTCTGACCTCAGTTTCACCAGGCTAAAATCAAGGTGCTGGTAGACCCGCATTCCTTCAGAGGATCTGGGGGAGAAGCTGTGTTCTTGGTTTTCCTTCGTGTGTCTGTGTCCCTGGCCTTGTGGCCCCTTCTTCCGCCTTCAGAGCACATCACTTCGACCTCTGGTCTGTCCTCCCGTCTCTTCTCTCTGCCTTTTACTCTCCTGCCTCCTTCTTACCACAGACCCAGGGAATCACAGTGGGCCCACCTGGATAATCCTGGACACTCTCCCCACTTTAAGGTCCTCAATTTAGTCACGATCTGTAAAGTCCCTCTTGCCATGTACAGTGACACATGTACAGGGTCCAGGGACTAGAACACAGACATCTCCCAGGGGTATAATTCAGCTACCCATAGGCACGCAAGTGTGATTTTACTTTTTCACTATTCCTTCCTGTCCCCCCTGCCCTGCTTTTCATTAGATAAAATGCATATAAACTAAAGTAAATCTTAAATGTTCAGTTTATGAATGTTTACATATATACATTCCTGTAACCACATCCTAAATCAAGACAAGGACATTCACAGTTCCCTGTCTGCTTCCACAGACCCCCTCATATCCTCCCAGTCAGTACCTCCCCCACCATGAGGAGACCCCTTGTCTTACTATGTGTGTCCCCACAGAGTATGTTTGCCTGTTCTTGAAGTTTATATGAACAGAATCCCACTGTACAAACATTGTGTATCAGGCTTCTTTCACACACGGTGACGTGGGTGAAATGCCATCAAGTTGTGGCGTGCAGTAGTTTGGTCTTCTATACAGTCACGTGATTGGTATTGTACCTGTTCTTCCTACATTATCTATGCAGCCTGCCTCAGCCCATTAACGTGCTAATTTTTCAAGGATCATGTCATATGTCACCTTTTTACCACATTCCCTGGTAGCAATATGTCCTCCCAGTCAGAAATAATGTCACTAGTCACCTCCCGTGCCCCTGTTAGGTGACCTTGAGGACCCACTCACACTTCACCTGCTCTGACTGAGTTGGGCACTGTCCTCACACATGACCACACCTGCTCCGTGTGCCCACAGACAGTATTCTATACTCTTCACTATGCTAATGTCAACCTGAGCCCCACGCCAAGGGTGCAGACCCCCAAGCTCAATGGTATCTGTTGCACTGTCTCCATGATAACCATGATCCTCTGAGGCAAGATACTTCATTGCTGCCTATTAATTGAAACTCACGTGTGCAAAGCAGGCCTATTTCCTGCCTGAATAAAGGAGCAGCTGACAGGAGGCACCTGGAGAAATTCCAAGCTGTCCGTTTTCAAAACTGGTCAGGAACAAATGCTGAGGAACAAGGCTGGTTTGGGGCAAGCAGGTTTTCTCCCCAAAATGGAGTAAGGAAGTTAAATCAAGACTAGAAGTCCATTTTTCAAGCTTGATGGCTGATAGCTTTCCAGTCCCTGTACAGGTTGCCCCATGTCCACAAGGAAGCTGGGGAGCCCTCACCCCACCCCAGCCCCTAAGCACGATAGAAACCAGAAGCCACCTGATCCTCTCTCCAGCTTTGTCTTGCTCTATTATGAACAGAACCTGGGACCATCTCAGGGAGTCTGACGGCTTCTTACGAGCTGATTAATGAACTTATTTCACATCCACTGGTACCTGTGAGTCATGTGGAACCCAAATAAGATGGAGACATATGCCAGGGGCTCCTCCTCTCGAGTAGCAATGACAGCCTCACCTGGGAGGGGACATCGGTCATGTTTGGTACCAGGTATCCAATGACCCCTTCTGTAAACACCACCTTGATTTTCCTTGAGGATCATTTCTCCTTGTTCTTTACTCATGTGTTTGAGATGGAGCTAATGCCACCTCCAGTCCCCAAGGTTCCAAGGTGGCGGTGACCTCAGCCTGGCCAATCTTTGCACCGTGTCTCCTGGACAGGCTTTTTGCTTAAAGTCTAGATCTGTTTCTTAAGCTGACCCAGGGAAACTCAAGCCTGGGGCTGTGGCCTGGCTGTTGGAGAGGAAGCACTCTCTCTGCATTGAGCTTGCTGCCTAAAGCTATAGAGTGAGCCTGAGGTTGGCAGGGCACGTGGACTGAGAGGTTCCTCCCTGGAGAGAGCCCCTGTGCATGAAATCAGCACAGGGATGAGGGCGAGGGAGACCCCTAACCACTGTGGAATTCGAGGTCTAGGCAAGCTCCAGCCGGTCCCCCTTCAAGATGCTGCAGGTGCACCAAATAATAAATTCCCCTTTCGCTTTAAGCCTTTTAGTTGGGTTTCTATCAATTGTGTTGCAAAGATACTTCTAAAGGATACAGTCATCCTATTTTCTACTCTTAAATTTTCTCTGTATACAATGAGGCCAAATGCACAGTGGACACTACACACCCGTGGTCTCCCATAAATAAGGTGACCAGATTGTAACATTGGTAAAGCGGGACACCATTGACCAGGGGGAGGGGGTTCTTGATTTAAAATTGGGTCTATCTCCCGCCATTCCCTAGCTTGTCGTGCATTCTTTCCAAACATCGGGATTTTTTTGAAATGCCGTGGGATGTGGGACAAATTGTTAAAAATCAGGACTGTCCCGCCAAAAGCGGGACGTCTGGTCACCTTACCCATAAAAGCTGAAACCCTCCCTTCTGAAAGGAAAAGCAGCCTATCTGTTCGAAAAGGCATGACAAATCTTGGCTTGAATTACCACTCTACCAAGACCAGAAAACCCTTACATAAACACTACTAGGTCAACAATTTGCCAGGAATATCTGCTGAATCAGATGCTGAAACGTCAGCTCACTGGAATATCACATTCTGTGTAGCAAGAGCCCTCTGTCAGCAGCAGCCTGTGTTGTGTTGGAGGCAGTAAAGCTAAACCACAGAATGAGCACAATTCCCCAGTTTCTTCTCAGCAAAATGTAATTCTATGGTAATTTCCATTCTAGCACTGGAGTTAGCAAAGTAGGCTAAGCTGGTACGAAAGTTCTATTCAGCCCAACAGCTAAAATTAACTGAACACTGTGGTGGGCAGAGTAACGTGCTCCCCCCAAGATGTCCCCATGCTAGTCTCAAGGCCTCTGCATGACTATGTCCTGTTACACAGCAAGTAAGAATTAAGCTTGTAAATGGCATTGAGGTTGCTAGTCAGCTGACCTGAAGATAGGGACAAGTGGGCACAGTACAATCCCAAAGGTCCTTAAAAGTGACAGAAGGAGACAGGCGAAGTGTCAGAGTAATGCAGTGTTAGGTGAACTTAACCCACCACGGCCGGCCTTGAGGATGAAGCACAGACCTAGGAATGCCAGCAGACTGCAGAAGTGCAAAAAGCAAGGGAAGAACTTCTCCCCTAGAGATGTGGCATTAGTTCGCTAGGGCTGCCAGACAGAATCCCCCAGGCTGGGTGGCTTAGACAGCAGATGTTTATTTTGTCACTGTTCTAGTGGCTGGGAGTCCAACATCAAGGCCTCAGCAGGTGCGGTTTCTCATGAGGCCTCTCCGATGAAACCTTCTTAGTGTGTCCTCTGTGGCCATCCCTCTGAGTGCACGTACCCCTCGTGTCTCTGTCCAAATTTCCTCTTAAAGGACACCGGTCAGACGGAATTAGCATCAACCCACGTGGCCTGGTTCTGATTTAATCATCCCTTTAAAGACCATATCTCCTTGTACAAGTACATTCTGAGGTGCAAGAAATTGGAACCTAAAGACCCGAATGTGGGGGAACACAATCCAGCCCATGACAGCTTCCAAAAGAGGAGATAGTCCCCCTGACACCTTGATTCTAGCTCCAGGAGACCCCTGCCATACTTGGAAGCCACAGCACTATGAGCTAATAAAGGCGTGTCGGTGTAAACCTCTGAGTGTACTGTGTCACGGCTGCCCTAGGAAACACAGCGCTTACTATAGGCCAGGCCACGTGCCTTGCCTTTATTAATTTAAATTCTGTCGTCATGGGAGCCTTAGAAGAGGACGTCATCGTGATCTCACTTCACACGCAGCGGAGTGGAGGCTTGGAGATATTGAGTGAGCTAAAAGTAGTGAGGCCAGAACTTGGACTTGGCTGGCACTGATCCCTATGTCGTGCTGCTCCCCACTCTCCCAACCACAAACCACTGTGGACTTGGGAACTGCACTTTTCAAGCAGGGTACCTAAAGAGAAATACAGTAACAGGGAGTCACGGCTGAGCAGGACCACCTGGTTTTAAAAACGAAGAAACCAGAGTCCAGAGAGATGAAGTGGACCCTAAGGCCTGGAGCAAGTTCTCTGGGTCAAAGTGCAGTCTGGGACGCCTGGCTCCCAGCACACTAACCACTCTGTGTCCTCTAACAACACGAATTGTTGCCTCACATTCCCATGGCAACTCCTCACCTGAATTACTTCAGGCTAGAGGAAGCTGAGACCCAAGGTCACAGAGTTAGAAGGTGGCAAAGCTTGGTCTCAACCCCATGGCCCGTACCAAGCCCTTCTGCCTCATTGTACCGCTTATAGAATGATCCCGTTAAGAGACCACCTATTTAAACCTATCATATTCTTCCAAAGGCCTGGGGGCCAGGCGACAGGTAGCCTGTTAGGTCTCTTACAATCAGACTGAAGGCTGACTTCAGAAACAGAAAAAGTCTTGAATATTTTGATCTGCATCCAACACGTTAGCCATCAATCTGGACAAATCAGAGTCAAAGTGGCTTAAGTTCTATTAACTTATCCCGGAAAGTCAACAGCAGAGAGAGCTTTGAGCAACAGGTGGTCAATCTGCCACACAGACCTCAGACGAAGGCTCTCTAAGTCACATCACAAAGGTTCATGCGCTTCAGGGCTTGTTGGAAAGATCCCAGAAGCCAGCTTTTTCTTTCTCTCCCCCAAACATCTTTAACCTCCGTTTCTGGGGAGGGCTGGTCACCGGGCTGGGGAAACTGAGAATGCATAACTTGCTTGCCCGACGGAGCGCTGGAATGCTGCGAAGAGTCCCAGCCGAGCACAGAATTTGATTCACGGGATTTCCACCACTCATCCACCCCTGCCTGGTCAAGAGGAGGGCTGCGGGCACTTGTATGCAAACCCCTCGAGGAGAGAGGCGGAGAGGCAGTGCTCTCAGCGCTGGCGGTCAGCACCACCACCTCCAGCTCCGATCTGGGGGGTCTCAAGGGGAGCTGGCAGGGGGTGGCAGGGGGCGAGCAGCGACATTTTTGTGCTATATGTTGGTTGTGCAAACATTACAAGGGAATATCCCAGAAAAGCTACCTGCCTTTGCACACACACACAGCCAAGTTCTCATGAGAATCGTTTTGACCAAAATGTAAAGGATAATCTTTGGAGACTTTCACCATGAATGTAAGACGTGGTGAAAACTGCCGCATTTGATTTGCTTTAGGTTCACACTCCTGAGCTTCTGCTGCCCACTTAAAGTGACGAAGCCAGCAAACGAGCACCGCCGGGAGGCTGCTTAAAACCGAATCTCATAGGCACTAAATGGGACCACGCTCTCGCTAAGTCCATGGAGTTTTGCATTTACTTAAATTTTTAAGTGGGATTTTAGTTGCCACAGAGAATACAGAAGGCATGGGACTGAGCTGATGATTAGTGATAAAATGGTAGTCGAATACGACAGGGCAAGCTAATTTTAGATAAAAAAAGAAGAATGGGTATTGCTGTGTTTGGAACATTAGTGCACTGATTTATTGCATTTTTTAAAGGGCTTTTATTTTGTTCTTTTTCTCTAGAACCTTCTTCACTTTGTTATAATACTCCCCTACTGGGGCAAAGGGGGAGGGGGAGAATAGAAAAGGAAGCGCACCAAGGGTAATTAAACATTCTAGTAAAAACGTTGCAACCACAAGCATCTAACTATGAGGAGTGCTGTTGTCACATTCACAGCCCATGGGCTCAATTCTACTCTCAATATGCACATGACACTCACGTGACGTTGTAGAGACAGCTCACTGTAATTTATCATGCCGTTTAACACTGTCAAGAAACGCTTTACCTGGTTGAAAATGCTTGGGTTAAATTCATGCATGTGCACTTCACTGATTCAGAAAAGATACAGAAGAAGAGATTTCCTATGAGTTTGACGCACCTGTCGCCTGAGGATGGACACGTCTGGGATCTGTGTGTACTCCATGGGAGCTCAAGCTCCTGCTATGACCTTGCTGCTGGGAGAAAGTCCTTGTCACTTCCCTTCCTGGTAGCCCGGGAACAGGGGGCCGCTGTCAGAGACCAGAGCGGAAAATGGATGAGAGGAAGTCCCTTTGTGTCATTGGTTCAATCTGTGAGGGAGCACCCTGATAGACCAGCAAGAGACTCACAGGCCTTGGGTCTGGTTTGTGTCTGTTCTTCCACCCCTAGGCCACGCCAGGCAACTACCATTCCCACGCGAGGGCTTACCCAGCGGTTGTAGGAATGTGACCTAATTTGATTTTCAGTATCTTCCTCTAAAACCACCACCACTGTCACCTTTATTTTCTGGGCAGGGAAGAAACAATAGAAATACACTGGTTCAGTGTTTTCTTTTACTATGAGTCCCTATGCTACTGGGAGCTTATGCACTAAAGTGAAAGAAAAACTATATGTGGGCAAAATGCTATTAAAAATCCCTTCAATACCTATATAGAAAATGTATCTCTTACATCATCAATAATAGATAGCAAAGCTTATACAAACTACAGTTTGAGGACCACCAAGCCTGAGTACAGATAGGAACAAAATCAAGTCTCTATGCAGAGGCGGGAGTTCTCAGTGGATTCCACCGTTAGGATCACTATCAATTCTCCAGAGGTGGGTAAAGATAAACAGCAAATTCTGCTGTCCCTGCTTGCTGCCATTTGCTGCGCCCTATTTTAATATTACTCCTCAATGATTAGAATGCACGTTATAGATCTGTTTATTACAAGGAGTAACATACGTGGTGAGTTGTTTCTGCTAATGGGGGCCTAGGGTGTGTGGTAGTTGAAGACTATTTAAAAGTGAACCATCTGGATGACATGTCTTTAATGTACAAGTGGGGCTCAGAGGGGACAGGACCGCCCACAGCCGTGTAGTGGTCAGACAGAGCCCTTTCCCTTCTGCTGCAGAGGATCAAATTCCCTCACTATGACTCAGTAGGTTGACACAGTTCCGACCATAATGTAACTGACTGGTATAGAAGTGACTGGACGCATCACTGCATTATTATATATTTATTTCACAGGAATTCTTTGCTCCATGAGTATAGTCCTGAAGACTATTTCAGTGATGCTTTTTTCTTGTGTTAGAAAGTCAAAGAAACATTCCCAGATCTGCCCTGTGTTTGTATCATGTTTGTCTGGGTGACATACAAGCAACCACCAGTTTAGGACAGTGGAGGGGATTCTTACATCCGATGTTAAGGCTCATTTGTACAACCACAGTTGTGGTAACTGGGCCCTTGCCATGTGCCAGGTATTTTGCCAAATGCTTTATGTACACTCACATTTAAGCCTGAATAATCAAGTCAGAATCTTTTCCATCTCATTGTAGAGCTGCAGAAACTGAGGTTCAGAAATGTCAACTCTCTTGCTTAAGGTCACTTAGCTAGAAAATGGCAGAGCCAGGATTCAAATCCAGGTTTGTGTTGCTTCAGCTCAAGTGCTTAGTGTACAAAACAGTCATTGTCTGGTCTGTGGTCTTGCTCTAAAGAGACAGACACAGGGCCAACAGGAGACAATGGAGAGTCACTTTCCAGTCGTACAGGACAACCATGGGAGTGCCCTTGTCATCTCAGCATGCTCAGTGCACGGTGACAGGGACAAAATAGTGGCCGAATGTCTTGCCTTCACAAATGCACACAGTGAATTTGCCATGGCCACGTCTCCACATCCCTCATTTTGTAGGGTCCACTTTGTCTTTGCTCTGTGTTGCTAGGCCACAGTTAATTTAGGATTGCTTATTTAGCCAATACCATGCCAGTGTGTCAGATGCAATCCAAAAAAGTGTAGTGTACTACCACACACTGAAGTGACACGATTTCTGGCCAACTCAAATTATTTATGGTCTAACAGTTAATCAGTCCCTCGAGTTGAGGATTTTGGTGACGTAGGGCTGTTTATTACCCTCAACATAAAGATGCCTGTACATAAACAACATTTACCGTGACAGTTTGCTAGCTGGCTTGCTGAAACCATGTTGTGTCAGGGTAGTATTTTCATAACTGAAGCAGAAGGTGCCTTATTGCTTGTGTCCACCTCTGTATGAACACACTCAGCTCACAGGAAGTACTCATATATTTTGGTGAACACTTTCACCCAATATTTATTTACTGGGTGTCTACTATGTGCCAGGTTCTTCTCTATGAATTGGGAACACAAAGGAGGGGGGGGTCCCTATTATGACGAGATTTATACTCTAACTGGGCGAGGCAGACAATAAATAAGCACATCAGTGCTGGGAAGAAAAACACAGCAGAGCCAGGCGGACTGAGGATGCTGGGCTAGGACAGCTTCCCTTGTTGGGTAACACATGAGAAGATCGGTGCATGAAGCGAGGGAGCAGTAGGCAGGACATCCCAGGAAGAAGCAACAATAGGAGCAAAGGCTCTGAGTAGGAGCACGCTCCGTATGTTTAAGGAACAGCAAGGAGGCTCGTGTGTCTAAAGGGGATGGCTACGTAGGGAGAGAGGGTGGGAGGTAAGAGCATGAACAGGAAGGTTGGGGGATGGGCAGCCTGGTTGTATAGGGCCTGGCAGCCATGGTCAGGTCGTTGGATATTTATTAAATGGGTGAATTACTGAATTAAAAGTGCAAGTCCTGTGCCACATGTTCGGATTCAGGGGTCTCCAAACTATGGCCCCCGGGCCAGATGCGGCCCACGAGGCCCTCTCATCTGGCCCGTGGATACCTTTTTATCTGAATAAAATAATTTTAAATAAATAATTAAAAACAACATCTATGTTTTGATTCTTTTTTATTTGGACCTCGAGTGTGTAGTCAGCCCCCAAACTGCTGTTTGATAGTTAATGCGGCCCGCGGGCTGAAAAGTTTGGAGACCCCTGGATCAAAGACATCTTCTGCTTGTGGCTCCAGGACTCCCCCGGGCAGCCACCATTTACCAAACGCCTATCATGTGTCAAGCTCCCTGCTAGAAATTTGACAGACACGATCTAATTTCATCCTCCTGACCATTCCAGCAAGGACACATGACCCTCCTGGACAGGTGAGGAAAAAGAAGAACAGAGAGGCGAAGCAATCTGCACAAGGTCACAGAGTGGTAAGAGGTGAAAGCAGGGCACAAACTTGTGTCTCTCGGAATGCAAGGCCTGTGACCTGAACCATTTCAGCTCCTGAGACCCGAGGCCAGGATGATCAGACTCAACAGAAGAACGAATTTTCAACAGAGTAGAGCTACTTGAATATGGACTAAGTCATCCGGAGGAGAGAGGAGCTCCCCGGGACGGAAAGCACTCAGTAGATACTGGATACGGAAGCAGGGCTTTAAGCATCAACTCAGATGGGGGCAGGGGGGGATGGGTCTGCCCTCGGCTAAATCTGAACGTTCCCCTGGGCCTTCATTTCTTCATCCAGGGCTTCCTTTCTGATGGCCACGAAACAAATAACAGAAAAAATGTAATATTTTCAATGTTTTATGTGCTTTTAAGGAAAGTCACAGGTGTCCATGAGTCTTTGTTTCTTTGTTCCTTTCAGGTTTATATTCCACCTATAAGTGAAGTCATACGGTATGTTTCTTGATTCTTTCATTCTGACTTATTTAGCTTAATAAGATGTTTTCAAGGTCCATTCATATTGTCATAAATGGCTGTATTTCATCTTTTCTTATTGCTGAGTAGTATTCGATTGTGTAAATGTACCACATTCTGGGTGGTGAGCACATAATGTGATGTATAGACAATGTCATGTAGAATTGGACACCTGGAAACAATGTCATTGATATCAATTAATGTCACCCCAATAAATTTAACAACAAAAAAAAAAAAAGAAGAAGAAAGTCACAGGTAAATACTGGCCCTTACAAGTGTCTGCAGCTTGTGAATGATAATCGTGAAATGTACAAATCAGAGCTCTTAGTTACGTATCAATTATTTGGAGTACTTGTTTTTCCCTTAAGTTATAAAAATACGTACTCATCAAATGAATTCAAAGAGTATAGAAGTGTATACAAAGAAAAAAGAATATGCTTTGTCTTCCTCTGCCCCTCGCCACTAGGTATGTTTTCATCCTTTCTTTGCTCCATACACACACAAACAGATGCAAACACATACACATGCCCTGGCCTACAGATTCCACTCAACTAGCACTAAGAATTCAATTCATTTAACCTACTGGACTTCCTAACATACCAGAGGTAAAGGCCAAGACTCTGAAACTTGTCTTTGTTGTTGTTGTTAATATAACAATATAACATGAACACCTTTTCACATCAATAAGTGTGTTTCTGACACATTCTTTTTAATAGTTGCTTAATATTCCAAAGTACTGATGTAATGACTTATGTAACTGTTCACCACCAAAGTTGTTTCTTTTTAATTGTATTATTAATAGTACTATGATAAAAATATATGTGAAGTGTGCCTATATTCTTTTGCTCGGCATCGATTTATAACAATAGAATTGCTAGGTGAACAGCATGCACATTTTAATTTTTATAGATCCTACAAGATGATTTTCCAAGCATGTGTTGGCCCGTCAGCTGGATTTCACCCTTTCCCCACCTCATCAAAAGCACAGTTTTCTTTTTTAATTTTTATCAAATTGATGGGCAAGATGTGGTCTCTCTTTCTCCCTTTCTGTTCTCCCCTCATGACAAATTAAACATATTTTTAAATGTTTATTGGTCATTTAGCTTTCACTTCCTGAGAACTGCTGATCTGTATCACTTTCTAATTTTTCTCTAGGCTTATCTTTTTTCTTATAGATTTGTAAGAATTTTTTTAATGAGTCATCACATTACACCATTTTATATAAATATTTACTCATATTATTTCTAATATCCTTAAGCTTTTAAAAATTGAGGTGAAATTCTTATAAAATTAATCTTTGTACATTTTTAAACATACAATTTGGTGGCATTTAGGACATTCACATTATTGTGCAACCATCATTTCTATCTAGATTCAAAATGTGTTCATCATTCCAAAGGCTACCCCACACCCCTTAGCAGGCACTGGCCAACCCCTCCTTACCCCAAGCCCTGACAACCACTAATCTGCTTTCTGTCTTTGTGCAGTTGCCTATTCTGGATATTTCATGCCAGTGAAATCGGACACTATGTGTGACCTTTGGAGTCTGGTTTCTTTTCTTAGCATAATGTTTTCAAGGTTCGTTTAAGTTATAGCATGTATTACTTTAATATGCCATTCCTTTTTGTGGCTCAATCACATTCCACTGCATCCATAATATCCTGAAACTTTTATTTTTGTTTTATGATTGGAATCTATTTTTATGTGGTGTGAGGCAGGGGGTCTACCTTTATAAGATCATAGACACTAAGGATTATTTATTTCTATTCACGACACCAAGACCCATGAGGAAATAAAAACGAATGACAGTTCTCCAAATGCCTTTGTTTCATCACCCACATTAACCAGAGACCTAAGTACTTTCACCAGATCCTCTAGTGACACCTATCAGGGATAAAGCAAAACAACAAATTAGTCATTACTTTAGCATTCTAAACAATCATGCGGATTCACGGGCCTCCTAATGTTCTCCCTCTGCCTTGGGCATTAGAAGGTTTATAGAGTGACATTTATTTAATCAATGTATTATCATTATATGGCTCATCTTAAAAGACACTTAAAAAACACAGCACTCTATTTGGAACCCACATGAGGTGGGAGTTCAAAAATAGCACTGGTATTCTGGTTAATTTATTTTTTGAATGTTCATTCCGGAGTAGAGGAAACTTTTGACCTTGATGCTGATTATGATTAGCATAGCAATCACTCTTCTATAATTAAGAGGCAGACGAGAATTTTCTTTGGTTTGTTTATTAATTCCCTTTTTTTTTTTTTTTTCCTGAAATGAAGGCAAACTTTTGTGTTAGCACTAGGGCATGTGGGTGCAGTTAACGCAAAGACAGAGGTCATGACAACCCCCCCTTAAGAACAACCAGTGTCCCCTGAGTGGCCATGAAAGCCATCTGGGGCCCCTCTGCTCTCCCCTCTTCTCCCTTCCCTGGACCTAGCAGTAACATGCAGCCACCGGGCCCTTATGATTAGTTATGGAAACTACATTGATCGGAGCTCCTGGTCTCCTGCCAGCTCAGGGGGAAAGTCTCACCCCTTTTGCGGGAGAGCCAAGGGCCTTTCCTAAACGACACTTTGCGGAAGTCGGGCTCTGCTGGCCCCAGAGCCTGCTCAGTCCTGCCTCTGCCTCTCCCCTTGGAGCTCAGGGACAGCTGATAACCACTCTTTGTTTTAATAATGACTATTATTTGCAGTCATTGAGATATGGTGGCACTGTGCTAAGTGCTTTTCACACTGCCTATCACTGATTCCTCTGAGGCAGGTTTGATTAGCATTCTCATTTTTTTTTTTTTAATATTTATTTATTTATTTTTAATTGTTTATTAACAGGGAGAGAGAGAGAGAGAGATACAGAGACAGAGAGAGAACCGAACTGGAGGAGCTCCCAGCCAGCATTCTCATTTTTCAGATGAGAAGACTGGCCTCAAGCAATAAATACCTGGCGTTTGGTCATCTAGCTTGTAAGTGTGAGAAGTGGGACTGGGACACAGCTCTCCCGGACTCCAAGGCCCCCCACCCTCAGCCTGTTCCATCTCCTCAGGGCTTTACCTCACCACTTGCCTCTTCCAGAATTAAAGCTTCATCTGAAGATGTGCCCGTTTGGTAACAATGCAGTGATGACAATAATGGTGAGAGTGGACCGTGGGCCAGGCTCTCATGGACACATTTTTTCACACCTGTAGTCCACCGAGAATCCTATGGGGTGGCTCTATTATGCTTTCCATGAATCATGTGAGGAACTGAGGCAAGGCAGAGTCTCACAGCAGGGAAGCAGTGGAGGCATCGTGGAAGTGGGGCTGTGTGTGACCTTGGCTGTCACGGATGAGATTCAGGAAGGCATCTGCGAAGCCCCGTGCTTCTGTGCAGCCCGGCAGGGGCTCCGTGGTCCAATTACCGAATTGGGTTTGTAGTTCACTCCTAGGCAGGAGGAGGTGGGAGTTCCTCTTCCCAGACATCCTTCGGGGCTTCGTCTCTGCAGTTTTTCATCTACCACTTCTGCCAAGGTCCTGTCTTTAAAGCTTCCCACTCCGGGGCAAATTTTCCTAATAATGCTCTCAATGCTGGGGACTCAATGCCATGGTCCCCTCAATGTTCAGAGTTCTTGCTGGGCCTCTGAGTCCTGCCTTGCTCCCACAATGCCCTGCCAGCTCCCTGCTGCCTGCTATGGAATCTTCAGCTTTCACCTGAACAAACGCCCTGTGGGCTATTATCCACATCTCTCTGCAGAATGTAAGTCAGATCTCCCCACGAGGTTTGAGACAGAGAAGGGGGTCTCCCAGCTGGAGGGGATCAGGACAGCTGAGGCCCAGGAGCTCTGCCGTGGGACAAAGGCTCCGATGCTACTGCCTATGAACTTCGGACCTTGACTTGGGTAATCAATGAACTTTTAAGAACAGATGTCAGAAATAATTTATTCACCGTGGGATGTTGAATTTTAGGATGATCCTTTTGATATAGTCCCAAGATGACCTCAACAGCAACTAAAAAATGTTGCATTGTGTCTTGCTTTAAAATGGCTACATATCTAGTAACAGTAATAATGATGATGAAATTATAGAATAATTTTTATTGAGAACGTTTTAATGTGACTGACCCTATTTTAAGAGCACGGAGTGCATTAACTCTTTAATTCTGGGGAAGACAGTGCAATTATTTTTCCCACTAGTAGGAGAGGAAACTGAGAGGCTGGGTTAAGTGCTCAGGTTACCTGGCTGGCCGAGGCAGAACCCGGAGTCGATCTCTGCCAGTTCATTGCACAAACCCTACCCTTACCCTGTGTGGTCTGTTTGACTCGAGGGCTTCCAGCGATAGCCTTCACTGTCATAATGATGACAATGCTCTTGAACTCACAATTGCTAACTTCTAGTTCTTTGTGCCCTTCTGCTGTCAGGGGCTTTTGCATATGTCATTTCATTTCACCCTTACAACCATGCTCTGAGGAAACAATCATCCTTCCATTTCAGAGATGTGAAAGCTGAAGCTTTGAACCATTAAGATAGTTTCTAAGGTCAAATAGCTGGCTGGTGAGCAGCAGGGCCCACAGACTTGAACCCAAGCCCAGTTTGATCTAGTTTTTTTTTTAAGGATACAATGTTCTGGGTTCTCTCACAGTGTCCTATAGAAAGCAGAAGAGATGGTTAATTTTTTAATTAAAAAAAATGAGTATCTTATTAAGAATCTAGATTAATGACTTCCCCTTCTATTTTGTGAATGATAATGTAACTTCTTAGAAAAGTCAATGAATAACCAACCACAGCATAGACCTTGAGAGCCTACTCAGCTCTTCCTGCCTATTGAATAACTTTGTTATTTAAAAATCTAAAACTCTTATAGTTATTCAGCTTGCCATATTGCTTTTCAGCATACTTTTGTCCTTGGACCACTCTTCTTTCTATGCCTGAGCACTGAATCCATCCCAGCTTTAATTCTCTTACACAAATGCACTGTTCCTGACCTCTAGACCCACCCCAGATGTCCCTCCCAAGCTCCAGACCTCATTTTTACCTGCCCCTCTGGCCACTACTGATGTCCCACACCTGAGATCCATCATGTCTGAGACCCAGCAAATCAGGACTTTGTCCTGATCTCCCAATATCTGATTATGACACACCTATCCCTGGTCACTCTGACCTAAAACTGCAGGATCGTCTTTGGTACTTCCTTCTCCTCCAAAACTTAATCCATCCTTTTATTCTCCTATGACTCACTATGAAACAGTCATTCCTAATGACAAACCTCCTCACCTTACCTGGAGGCCATAATGTAATCTCATCTTTATAACTTGAATTTTACTTCAAATGCTCTGGAAGAGCACTTGATTTAGAAGAATCTTCTGATGAATCAATTTTAAGTGCAATCAGCTGCTAAATGTACAGTCCCGTGTGTCACTCACATGTGCCTGTTGAGCACTTGACATTCAGCTTGTGCAGATTGAGATGTGTTTTAAGAATAAAATACACATCAGAAAGTGAAGAAAATATCTCAGTAATAATTTTTATATTTACATGTTGAATAATGATATTTCGAATATACTAAGTTAAATAAAACATGTTATTAAAATAAATTTCCCCTGTTTGCTTTTACTTTTTCTAATTTGGCTAGTAGAGTATTTAAACTTTGATCTGTGACTTGCATCACTTCTGAACAGAGTTGGTCTAAAAATAATTAGTTTTATAACCTTCAATTTTTTGAAGCCAGTTTTTTAAAGGGGAAATCTATCTATTCTCAGAATATATTCTTAAATTTGCAATTGTGGGTAAAAATTGGGCTTGTATAAGGACTATTTAACATTTGATCAATTGTTTAATATATTCAGTATGCAGTGCCCTACAGATTCACTCTTGACCCCAAGGAACTCACAGTAAAGAAGACAAATTAGGCTGTCATGCATACGATTAATTAAAAATGCCAGCCTACTCCATTGTCCCCAAATCTAAAGCAACAACAACAATGATTCAAATGTCTAAAAACCTATTCTAGGTGGGAAGATCTCAAAACTTCAGGTTGATACCACAAGTATCTACAGGAAATATAAAAGCTATCCAGGATTACTGTGGAATTTCCAGCCCCTCAAATAAAAAATTATAATAAAGGCAAGGGAAGAAGCACATCTTACTCAGCCTCTGCCTTCCTCTGTGTGTTCCAAAGCTACTCCAAAAACACCTGTGAGCTACTCAATAAATTTTCATTGCTTGTTGCACTGAAATATAATTCCCCCCAAAACAGGTTGTTCTGTGTCCTTCCAGAAACTAGTCTTCCTCCCATGCTTCCCAGAGTCTGCTTTGCAGCTCCCAAGAGATGAACTCTTTTTATGAAAAGTTTGGGCATGGACAAAATTTGAATGAACAGTTGTGGTTGAGTTCTGACAACAGTTTATTGGCAGAAATAAGAGGGACCCCAAAGTTGGCCAAAGGGATGTAATTTGCCAACTTCAAGAGGAAAGGGGGACATTACATTTTTAAATAAACCAAAATGTTTGTTGGGGGGATGCCCAGCAGTTGAGTGCTTGCCTTGCAATCGCGAGATCTGGGATTTGATTCCCAGCCCTGGCCCATGCAAACCTATATGCTGAACTGAGGTGCAAGTGGTAACTGCCAGGATGGCTCAGTGGCAAAGGTGCTCACCTCCCATGTGGGAGGCTAGGTTCAGTCCCAGCCCCACACAGCCCTATGTCCACCTGTACGGAATGAAACCATGTCACAACTCATGGTGTACAACTGTGGAGACTACTCTGGGCCCCCATGCTTCTCCTGACTCTCTCTCTCTCCTTCTCTCAAAAAATATAAATAAATAAATAAATAAGATAAATGATTGTCTTTCTTCCACTCCAGAGCCAGTCACTAAAAATAATTATTGTCAACAGTTTCTTCTGTATTTTTCCAAAAATATATATGGAAATATACATGCAGATACACACATGTGTACACATGTAGAAGTGTCTATGCACATATGTATATGCCCATTTTAATCACCCTGGTGCACTCCACACAACAGTCTATATTTTGAATTATTCACTTAATAATATGCCACAGAGATCTTTCCATATTGTCGTATAAAGAGCTATCTTATTCTTTTCAGTGGCTGCACAAGCTCTCAGTGGATGAATGTATTATACTTTATTTAATCAGCTCCCTTTTAATAGTTATTTAAGTCCTTTGCAGACTTTTTTTCAATATAAATAATGCTTCAGTGAGCACCCATGAGTACATGTACAAATACTCATGTTAGATAAATTTCTGGAATGGGAACTTGGGGTTAAATGATATGTGTGTTTTAAATTTTGACATGTATTCCCAAAGTGCCCACTTGAGAGGGCTTACAATTTATATTTTCACCAACAATGTATGGGAGAAGAAAGGAATTTTATTTAAGGTGCATGTATCTGTGTCAGGTAAAGAGATAGTTTTATACAAAATATGCATGATGTATAGAAAAATCAATGCAAGTCTACATTAAGTAAAAAGCAGCTGAATTTAGTGTAACTGTTTCAGTCATTTCTTACATTTTACAACAAGGAATTTAAAACTATATAATATATATAAAATAAATACCTTTTTATTTAAGGGAAGATATAAAAAATGTTAAGAAGAATAAAGGAAAGAAAGAGCTAGCAAAAATTCAGAAGAAGCACATGTAGTGAAAGAAGGACAGAGAGAAAGGAAGACACACAGAAAGATGTCACGCAATGAGACTGGCGCAGGGAGAAAGCAAAGGCCAGGGACCCCACCAACATGGAGGGACAGGGCTCTCCCAGGAGCTGATGACGCATCTGTGTGATTCTGCACCTTTGGCTGCGGTGGGTTGCATTGTTGGAGCTCATTCTTCCGCCGTCCCTTACTCCACACCGTGGACACAGTCTCATCGTGGGCAGAGTGTACTGCCCTGTCCCCCGACTTTGGGTGTGACCATGTCTTGCTTTTAGCCCATGGCATGTGTGCAAATATGCCAGTGGGCCCACTCTGAGCCTGGCTTCAAGAAATCTCGCGTGTGGCTGCTGGCTTTCTTGTGCCTCAGCCATTATATTGAGAAAAGCATGTCCTAGGTCGCCTGCCGGTCCCAGGAGGATGGTCTTTGTAGCAGACCAGACCTGCAGACCTACAGAGTCCTCAGAGCCATAGCAGCCGAGCCAGCAGACACAGGTGTGCGAGCTAGTCCGGCCTCAGTAACACAGCCATGCCAGCAGGTCTCTGCCTCCGTCAGCCAAAGCTCCCCCAGGCTGCAGACCGCAGGATTCATGACCAATGACTGCCATTTCAAGCCACTGGGTCTTCAGGTAGTTTGTCACATAATAATCACTTCATAATTAACACATTGGAACATCAAAGAGGATGGGTCTGGCCTACATTGTCAAGGTCCTCCCTTCATTCCACAAATATTAAGTGCCCACCAAGGTTGTGCAGACACAGGATACAATGGAGAACAAGGTAGACCTAGGCCCTGCTCTCACCCACCTTTCGCTAGTAATGGGAAGCTTCGAGGAGTAAAGAGATAAACAATAAAAATAACTAAGAAATGCTAATAAATTGTGATGTGACTGGCTGCTTCTCTTGGGTGGTGAAAGTCGCTTTCGGGTGACATTTCTGTCCAGTATTGGCTGACAAGGAGAAACCACTTTTAAGCTCCAGAATCAGAACTTTCTAGGCACAGGAAACAGCTAGTGCAAAAGCCCTGAGGCATAAGGAACTTTGACCTTCAGACTTTAATGCCTCTTTGAAATTAGAAAAAATGTGCTCACTGAAGCTGACAAGTGGCCCGTGTAGATGGTAATTTCACTATTCCAAAGACCTAATTGTTTTCAATGAAGTTGGCCAGGACTGCAAATCAGAATGAAAATCTAGCCTCACCTGGTTCTCATTGAAAACAGACATCTGATGCTGACTCCAATCTTCACTAATAACTAGGCACCAAGTGAGCAAACCGCTGAAAGGGGGGCAGACTGGGCTTCTGTCACCGGGTTCAGCACTGCGAGAAGTAACAGAGTAACAAGAGATTTTCAGATTTGTTTGCGCCATAGTTTTGATCTTTTAAAATGACTTGATTGGATGGAAAAGTTCTGAGTTAAAGGCAGTAGAGCTTCTGAGGCATTAGATCTAAGTGGGTCTATGAAAAAATCATATTCCAGGTTGGGCTGGAGTTTGAGGACTGTAGAGAATGAGGCTGCCTTGAAAAGAGAGTATGATTTCATCTCCAAAATTATATTTTTCCATGTATAAGATGACACTTTTGTCTAAAATGGTTAGACCAAAAATCGGGGGCCGTCTTATACACAGGAGTAACCCAAGTATTGATTTCTTAATGTTGGGTTAGAAAAGTAGGGATGGTCTTATACATGGGGGTGTCTTATACACAGGAAAATATGATAGCTTCCCATTTAGATATTAAAAAAGAGCACAGTTTACCTAGCAGCCCTTCACTTACTCTGTTTGGGTTATTGAACCTCTGTGAGCTTCAGATTTATTTATGCACTGACGATGGTATTAATCGTCACATGTTGCTATGGGGAATAAATAAAATAATATCATTCTAAGTCCTCTACAAAGCATGGTGGGCCCATAATTATAAGGTATCCTGATTATTAAAGAGGCCATGCCTGTGAAAGGCCTGATCATTTTCTATCCGCACTGCACAGAAAACCACAGTATATTTTGATATATAAACATGCCATGTGCAATTATTGTCCAAGTGGTAATCAACACCATTTTATGACTATTGATTAATAAATCCTCCAGAGACTCCAATGGGCAACTTATCACCTTGCCTTTCTCACAATTTTTCTGTCAGCCTACATGGAAATATAGCAAAGGGGTGTGTTCCCTAAATATTCCCATATAGAAATTCTGGTTACATTCTATTACACACCCCCTTTTAAAGTAAAGGGTGTCCCAAAATCACGCAAGAAGTAATTTTGATAGAAAACACAGGTTTATAATTAAAAATTGTAAATTTTCATTGCTCAACAATGAAAACGCATTGTTCTTTCATGGAGCGCTCCATTTTTAATAACCCTGAGCTGTTAGCTGTCACGCTGTCTTTTTTTTCGTTGGCAACACTTTACCACACAAATGATGCAAATTTCAAATCTTGCATGAATTTTGGGACAGCCTTTAGTATAGTGTGCTTGAGTGTGATATTGTTATGTTACAAATTAACATGCTACGACTTTGTAATAAAAGATTGGGTATAGATTACCAACTCATAGAAAAGGGGCACTACTTCTGCTGGACCCTGTATATACCAGTGAGGAGAAGTCTGAAATAAGCAAAGGACAGCATTTATCTTTGGATTGTATTAATATGTTGTTTATGGGAGGGGCTGACTATGATTCCAAAGTAAATATTTTAGAAATTTCTCATTGTCTCAAAATCTCTTAATTGATCTTTTCCCCAGCTAGTTGCACTCTGCAGTATGAAATTTTTAACACCTGAGTTGTGTTAATAATTAGTAACACACCCCCTGCCCTCCTTAGGAACAGAAGCAGTTAACTTCCACGGACTCCTGGCTGTTGCTAGTATTCAGAGCTGTGGTCTAGAGCAGGGGTGTCCAACTTTTGGCTACTCTGGGCCACAGTGGAAGAAGAATTGTCTTGGGTCACACCTAAAATACAGTAACACTGATGATAGCAGATGAGATAAACAAACAAACAAAAACTCATAATGTGTTGAGACAGTTGATGAATTTGAGTTGGGTCACATTCAAAGCTGCCTTGGGCCACATGTGACCTGCAGGCTTAGGTTAGACAAATTTGATCTAGAGTTTACTCCTGCTGTTGGTAATTCCACTGAAATCAAATCAAATCACATCCCCCAGCCTTTGGCATCCAGATTTGTAAAACTATGATGAACCATTTGCATTTCTTCTATCGGCTTCCTCTAAGAAACTAATACCAAGATTGCCGACCAAGTTAAAAATACATGACACCAATGTTAAAACCCCGTTCTAAATGATGTTTTCCTTGTAGAAAGATGTTTTCCTGTGCTTGGCAGAGCCTAGCTAACCATCTGGCTAAATGTGGGTCTCAGCATACCCAGGGTAAGAAGAGAGAACTGGATCCAGTATTTAGATTTATCAGTAAATAAATGTAAGACTGATGATGTTGCACATTAGGTAAGGATTTTCTACTTCGCCAGAGGACTTGTTATAAGATTCCTGGAGTGAGCTTTCTTGGACCATTTGAAATATGATCCAATTTATGAAAAAAATCAATGGACAGGTTTCTTTGGGGGAGTATATTTATTGCAGAAGGTATTAGACTTTCGAAATTGTGCCTCCTGGTTTTTTTCAAACAAGGTGTGTCTGTCTGGAGTGTGTCAGGGTAAGAGTTTGAGGATGTTTTATTGTGCACTCAGGAACTATTTAATAAATGCATGTTGAATGAATGAAAAAAAAACAAGTGGATAGTTAGATTCATGGGTGGGTAGCTCCTGTTGCCTCTTTTGTCCAGAGTGAGCCCCATATTTCTCCCCTTTCCAGTGAAGTTCCTTCCTTTTTCTGAGATCTGAAATGAATAGTTCCTTATTCCAAAGCCTCCTAGGAATGCTCTTCCCACCCTCCAGGCTTTCTCCTCTACTTAGGTTCCACCTCTGTGCATCAGGAGTAATAACAGCAGCTATTAGAACAATTATAGGAAGGATGGGGGCAGTAACAGGGGTAATAAACTGGGGAGGAAGAGAAGAAGACAGATTTATGGAGCATTTCCTATTACTAGACACTGGGCGGCTTCCTTCATGATCACTTTACTGAATCCTCACAAGGACAAGTATGATCATCACTTTATGAACGATGAGCCTGAGGCTTCAAGAGGGGCATTTCATTCATTGACTCACCCAGCTAGAAAGTGGTGGGAGGTGAGATGTGGACCCCAGGCCTAACCTCAGTCTGGAGCTAAGGTGCAAAACCGTCACCTCCTGCTGCCACGTCCCACTTTCTTAGACTTGCCTGTGACCCCCATCTCCCCCCCAGCCACCTGGAGGGCAGGCCGTGTCCCCGGAGTTCCCGGTGTTTGGTGCACATTTATTCACTGAGGAAAGGAAAGCAGCATATTTCCTAGACTCAACATGCACTTGTGGTGAACTCAGCAGGGTCTTCGCGGACAGTTTTGGAGGTGGCCAGTGGAAAACAGGTTAGGCTCTGACCTAACGAGACCTGCCAATCCCAACGTGGGGATGGAAATTGGGCAGAGCTCATCTTCGTGTGAAATCAGACTGGTTCCTGGGTCAAGAGGCACTTCCTTCCTGGGCATGTTAATAATTTCGTGGCCGCACTTCCAGATGCCTGATGTGTTTTGTGGGACATTTGCAGAACGAAGTTCACTCTAGTGAAGAGTACGTGTGCCCTTCCTGTGGCAAGCAGGTGAGTGCATCAAGACTGACGTCCATCAGAATTCATCTGAGTAGCTCTTTCATCTCCTGGTAGCACCAGGAAGAGCCTTATCATCTCAAGATGAACCCTGGCTTTCAACTGCTGTCAAAGCACATCCTTTAATTAACTGTCAATGAACCCGAGGACAGCTCCTCCTTACTCACATGCCTGCCACCTTTCTCTACTTCTGCTCATAAAGCTAGCTCAAGATTGTCACCACCACCTATTCATGGTATTCATGAGTTCACACACTCCCTCAGACCTCTCTCCTGTCTCCCGATGGTCAAGACATGGAAACCCACTGCTCAGGCCACACTGCATGTAAGGATGACTCCAACAAGTGACAACAGCACGCATTTGTATTATGCTCTGCCACTTCTGAAATGTCTATTTGAGTAACTTCACTTTCCTCAGATGAGTATACCACATTTTCTCTTGGAAAAAAACTCTTAAGTGAACCTAAATCTTTCAGATTTAGAGGATTAGACACATGCTGGATGTCACCAAACTCTTTTGTTTTATTTTTAACAAAAGCTACTTAGCAACAACTAAATGCCTGCAATGGGCTGTAGCGATAACAAGGACAGTATCCCTGCTCCCAGGGCCTCTGCTTTATAGAATCACAAAATAAACAGCTGCAAATCCTGAGGAAAGGGATGAGTAGAGAGGTTAGTTCATAAAACTGTGATAAGCGGGATTTGAATACCTCACCGCTAGGGTAGACCAAGAGTTGGTGAATCTTGAGGGATTTTCCCAGATAAGGATACCAGGAAGGGACACTTCCTCAGCACAGCAAAGACACAGGGAATGTCTACCATACCCCAGGCTTGGGGGATCCAGCAGTAGTCCTGTCTTTCAGGAGCTTATAGTCTAGTGGACAGAAAGAATAGCAAACAGGTCATTACACTTCCATCCAATGGGAGCTGCAAAAAGCGGGCTCCTTTGAGACTCGTGCCATGGAGTTACAACACCCTCCCACGGCACCCCCGCCTTGTCACTGTCATGTGCTTATCTTCTGGTCATTCCTGCTCATTCATCAGAGATTTGGGTATCTGACCCACAGACGTCCACTCCATCCAACCGCTGCCTTTGATTCAGTGACTCATCCACACCCTCACCTCTCAGGTTCTAACCTCACCTCCACTGAACCTCTCTTCTATTTTCCATTTGTCTGTCACCTACTCACAAGTCATACCTTGGACCCTGTGAGCAAAAAAAGGGTGTATATTCTGTCCTTCCAACCACTCCAGGGCAAATGGCCTTGCCACCATTTCCTGCCAAAACAACATAATATAGTAGATACACAATAGAAATCCATTTATTCGTAGTACACATGTATGGAGCACCTACTAAGTGCCAGGCATCGTCGTAGACCAGATGTCGTTCATTTAGGTCATTCTTTAGAAAATGAGCAGTGATGAAAAAAGGGCCTGAGTGTGCGTATGAGCCCAGCTGTCAGGACACTGCAGCCGCCAGAAGAGTCTCAAAGACTTCAGTGAGGCCATGCCGTGTCTCATTCGACACCCACAACACTTTCCCTACTTTCCAGACTAAGTCCCAACTTGTGAACAGGGCCAAGTAGGCTTACATGACCTGGCCCTTTCCCGCCTCCCTCTTGCTCACTATCCATCCACCACCATGGTCTTAATAGTTTCCTGGTTTCTTTCACAGGGTCAAGTTCATTTTTGTCTTTAGCACCTTTGAATTTTTTCTGAGACCCACCTACTGCTGGCTCCTTCCTGCCCTATAGATTTCATCAGCCAAATGTAGTCGCTCCTGGGCTCCATAATTCCCCACTGTGTTGTCCCGTTTCTTTACATGCTTGGCACGTATCCCGTTTGACATGATCTTTTGGCTCACTTATTTCAGTGAGCTTATTATTATCCCATCCCTCCTTAAAGGGTTAGCCCCCCCCGCCCTGAGAGCACAGATCTGGCTTATCTTGGTCATCACTGAGTAATATAGTCCCTAAGACACAGTTGACACTCAATACTTATTTCTGGAGTGAGTTTGGAAACACGAAGTACTTTCTCCATCAAAATGCTTTCCGATGCCACAGCATTTAATCCATACAGAAATGCGGCGTACGGAGCAATTAATCACGAACTTTGCTTATCACGCAGCACCGAATGGCAGGCCAATATGGAACACGCACAACACTAATGAGCGTGGGTCTTCCCGGGCACCATCCAGCCGCTCTTCTGGCTCAGGTGAGGCTGAAGTGCAATTAGTTGGCGAGAAACCACCAGCTCCAGGCCCCACTCCCAGAGAAGCGCACGCCGGCGGGGTTCCTGTGAGGTCGAAGGCGGGCGGGGCCCTTCCTCCTTGAGCTCCACACAGATCATTAGAAGACAGGCTAAATTAGAAAACAGAGACGGTGGTAAATACCAGCGGCAGGCAATCCCACTGATAGAGGGCTGGGGAACTGCTGACGTTGGCAGAAAGAAGCGATGGCGTTTCATAGCGGTCCATAGTTTGAAAGACCCAGTCTTTGGCCCAATGTTCAGGCAGCTCATGATGAAGCAGACCTGGTTGTGGAACAATGGAGGCAAAAGTGCCATATGGAAACATATATGTGCGTATCAATGACACCCTGAAGGTGTCATGCACTTGTACCTGGATGGCTGAGTTTCCATTTCCCTGTTCCACGCGCCTGCAGACATCTAAACCTGACTTTCAAAAGTACTGTGCACATTCTACATTTTTTCAATAGCTAATGTAAACTCACCTTAAGGGATCATAAATGCTTAGATTCACATCAACCAAGATATCTTGAGCACATGTAAATTTAAATGGCTCTGTTGATTTCATTTCTACTTAGAACCTAACACATTAAAGGAGTCCAGGATTCTGAACAGTAAACATGGTTGTTTTTTTTTGTCCCTAGGATTGGGTTTTAGTATCTGAAAAATAATATCTGAATTAAAAAACAATGACCAGCATTAATGGAGGACTTACTATGTGTCAGCTGCTTTGGATACATGATCTTGTTTTACCTTCTCAATGACCCCAGAAAGTGTTTTATCAATGAAAATACAGTCAAGGTGCAGATTTTGCCCCAAATGACACAGCTAGTGAGGCTGGGACTGACTCTAGCCTCGGCCATGTGACCAAAACCCCATACTTTTAGTTACTCGGCTCTTTGCTTCCTCAAATCCCAGACACCCTTTTGTCATCTGCAGGTTGACAGAACCTGTGTATCCCGCTGTGTCTCAGAGTGTCACCAAGGGCCTGGCTCCTCATGCCAAAATGACATCATTGCTAATACTTGTCTTTCCCAAAAATCAGAATGGATTCAAGCGTAGCCCCGTGATAATGTAATTTTCATTCTTAGACAGGAAGGCGGGAGGCCAGTGCAAGGGAACTGGGCACTTGTGTATTCATTTGCTCACTGCACATCCATTGTACAAATGTGTGCAATATACTAAGGCTGAGGATATATCGGCGAAACTGTAAGTTTACGTTCTAACTTCTACTATGTGCTAATCCGCTGATAAATCATAAGAGCACACTGTGATAAATGGGAGAAAGGGAAATGCACGGTGCGTGGAGGCTCCTGAATCTTGCCCCGGGGATTTATGGAAACACTCCTAGAAGGTGACATGGGAGCTGAGAGTCAGGGGACAGGTGCTGCTGGTGGAGGAACAGTTCCAGGAACGTTCATTAGGCAGAAGAGAGCAGCCTGTTCCAAGACTGCAGGAAGGTAGGCGTGGTCAGAGCGCAGGGAGAGGTCACGCGAGGGCAGGAGGAGGCCGCAGGGAGGCAGGCAGCCAGCCCTGCCCCGCTGTCTCGGCTGCAGGCCCCTCTCAGCACTTTCCTTGTACGAGATCATTCAAGGCTCCCAACCACCCTGTGAGTAGGTCCCTGTACCATCGCTATTGTACAGATGAGAAAAATGTCAACCAGAGCCAGGAAGCAAACTTTGCCCCTGGTCACACAACCAGTAAACGGGGGACTCAAACTCAGACACCAGGGCTCTGAGTCTACACTACTGATTACTTGGCTATACTGCCATGATATAAGGAAATAAAGGCACAGAGAAGTTAAGTAACTTGCCCAAAGTCATACTGCAAGATAGTAGTAGAGCCAGTCAAACCTAGACCGTCCATCTCTGGAGCCTGGGCCCCCACCCACAGTCCTGTGTTGCCCATGGCTAATTCTCAATGGGCCTGTGCGATCAGGACTTGTGCAATGCACAGGATGGGGGACATATGAACTTCGTTAAGCAAACATGGCCTTCAGCAAGGCCGGGAAGACATGCTATGGACATAAGGCCTTCGGAGGTCGTTACACATTCTACCCACCCTCAGGCCCCGACAGGGAGCCACGCTGGAGGACGATCAGGCCTGAGCAGAGGGACTGTCTTTCCTGGGCCTCCACATATTTCCTGTGGTGCACAGAACTGTTTTTATTATCCCTGTTTTTCCAGTAGACAGAGCAGCATCTCGAATGTCTTCCCATTGGAAACCCGTAGAACAGAAAGATTTTTCGGGAGACCCTAAAAACAATGAGATTCAATGTGAGATTTGTTTCCCTGAAAAGTCTGCGTGTTTGCACGCCTGTGTTTCCTCTGTGAGCTGCCAGCATTTTGCTCCCCTACCAAGGGAGTTGGGTCCCTCCTCCCAGCCCGACACAGGAGAGGTGGCGGCGAGTTCTGCCAGCCGCCTTTGCCAGAGAGATTCTATTCGTCCTGGTTGTTGATAGGCTATGGGAGAGCTCCCTTCACGGTTATCTGGCAAAGTGAAAAGGCAAAAAAACCCAGAAAAACACACACAAACACAGCATGCTGCCCCTGCTGTTGCTTGGCACTCCGAGCCCACCACACAGCCTGGCATCACGTATGGGCAAAGAGCCTGGCATCCCATCGGCCAGGGGATGGGGAGCCAATGCTTCTTTTCCATTCCCACCTCCTACTCCTCTTTCGGTACCAGAAGACCACCAAAGGCCAACGCGCGGATTTCTTCTGTCTCTGCAGAATAACATTGGCCATAGCACGTGGCCTCTGGTCTTTCCAGGCAGGAAGCTTCTTCCAGCCACACCTCAAAGCACCAGGCCAGGGTCCCCTGCTGAGCCGAGCCTCCTCTCTAGCACTTTGTGGGGGCATTTTTTATTTTGCCTCTAGGACTTGGATGTGTAGCTGCCCTCCGTGTGGTGCTAGGAAGCTCCATGGTGGGAGGGCTCCTGGTTTCCTTTGAACCCCCCAGATGCCCACCCGCCCCAAAACCTGGTGAGTCCCAGCATTCCTCTCTGCTACCCTGCAGAGCAGGGGTGCTGCCCACCTCTCATTGGGGCTGTTACTGGGGACCCTGAAGATTTAGCTTCACGCTTCTGCCTCTCACAGCACTGGTCACACTCAGAAGCATCTACGCTCTCTACTTCGGCAGCAACGCGGATGCACCTTAAAGCGGGTTCAGTTGAAGTATTTGTTAAATGCCTGGCTTGTTTTTCTCCTGCTCCTCCTCCCAGGTTTGATGAGTTCTTCTCTAGAGGCAAAAGGGTTCAGAGTGGGGATGAGGAAGGGAGACAGGGACTGAACCCCTCCATGTCCTGGTACGTCCCTTCACCCTCACCCTCTTCCAGCCCGGGGAGCACCTCTGTGCTCCCTCGGAAATTTCCCTGAGCCTCAAGAGACATTCTGTGGGCCTGTGGTGCGGTTTGAAGTGTGCCTAACCGGAAGTTCAGGCTGATACTTAGTACAGTAACCAGACTCAAGCAACCGGCAGAAGTGTGGTCCTATCAAGTCATACACTTCTCACTCAGAGAACTTGCCTATCATCTAATCCTAAGGTACAGCATTATGTTGGAGGGTGCAGATACACGGTTAGGACAATGATAGAATTTCATTCATAATTTTAAGTCGCACGGGTATGTATCAGTGTTTGTAAGTTTTTTAAAAGATTTTAGCTTTCACTTACAGTTGACATTTGGTATTATATTCATTTCAGGTGTACAACTTAGTGGCTAGACATTTATATAAGTTTTAATGTGAAACTGATAAGTCTAGGACCCAGCTGACTTGTGACTTTTAATTAAAAATAAATTTAAGTGAAAAGGCAACCAAAGATGGGAGAAAATACTTGCAAGTCATATGTCTGATGAGGGTTTAAAAATCACAGTATACAGAGAATGCCTGCAACTCCACAACAAAAAAGACAACCCAATTAAAAACTGGGCAAAACAGACTTGAATAGACATTTCTCCAAAGAAGACATACAAATGGCCAAAATACACATGAAACGATGCTCAACTTTAGAAAAATGCAAATCAAAACCACAATGAGATATCACTTCATAACCACTACAAAGGCAGCAAAAAATAAAAACCAGACAATGACAAGTTTTGACTAGTATGTGGAGAAACTGGACCCTCTCCCCACTCCCCACCCCCAGTGCTAGATGGCTGGTGAGAACGTGAAATGGTACAGTCACTATGGGAAACAGTGGCAATTTCTCAAAAAGCTGAAGATAGAATCATAAGATTCAGGAAGTCCACCCTTAGGATGTATTTAAAATAACTGAAAGCAAGGACTCCAACAGATACTTGTATGCTGCCAGTGTTCATTGTAGTGTTATTCACAATAGCCAACAGGTAAACACAAAAGTGTCCAGACCAGATGAATTGCTGAACAAAAGAGGTACATTCCTAAGATGAAACACCATTCAGTCACCAAAAGAAATGATGTTCTAAAACACGCTATTGCATGGACGAACCTTGAAAACATTATGCTAACTAAAATAAGCCAAATGTACAGAACAAGTATCGTAAGGGACAAATACAAAGAGAGAAATAGTCAATGATTCCATTTGTACGAAATATGTACTGTAGAATAGGTAAATTCAGAGAGCCAGGAAGTGCAACAGGAATTACCATGGAGAGGGGAAAACGAAGAGTTATTGCTTAATAGACAGAGAGTTTCTATTTTGGGTGATGAAAAGGTTTTAGAAATAGATAAGGGTGATGATTGTGGAACATTCTGAATGCCCCTAATGTCCCTAAATAATATATACTTAAAAGTGTCTAAAATAGTCAATTTTATGTTATATATATTTTTGCCACAAAAAAATTACTGAAAAAAAAAACCATATAAGAAAGTAACAAAGCTAAATAAATATTTTACAACCAAATTTCTCCTGTCATTCTCTCAGCTCATTCTCAGGGTCAGAATTAGTAGCCAGATCTCTGACTTTCCAGTTCAGTGCTTAATCCAGGACAACACTGAAGCTGATTTCTCAGTGTCTCTAGATTCTATATTCACTGATTCATTCAAATCCCCTTTCTTTGCAGTCTTCAGATTTTTATAGGATGCCTCAAAAGTGCTTGGTAATCAGAACTGGTGGTGAGGGGGTGCTGGAAGAAACATTTCCGGATATGTTCTATGTCAGGGTCTACACTCGAAGTACTTTATGTGAATCCCAGTTAACCCGCTTGTCCACGTTACCAACTGGTGTCATCCCTGTTCACCGGCTGAGGACAGGAGGCCAAGGAAGCTTAGATGAGCCTCCTGGTAGCAAGGGGAATTGGGATTGGATCCTAAATCTACCAGACTCAGTGTTCTCCATGCCTCATGCCGATTATTTTCATTCACGTTCATTCATTCATACTCTCTCTCCCCCATCCACCCTCACTTTCACTCTCTCCAAACTTCCCTTGGATTCTTGGCTCTCCCCCTTGTGGTCAGGAACCAGGGCTAGCTTCAAAAGACTAGTAAAGCCCCTTGACAGTGGCCCTAAGGTCAGGGTCAATCAAGGTTGCTCATGTTCCAGGCGGAAGCAAGGGCCCGATTCTGCAGCAAACGCTCTACAGTGGGAGGAGGGTCTACCCCAGGGCTCTGTCTGCGAGTATGGCCACTTAACGGTGCCAGGCGCGGCACATAGCAGCGCAGCTGTTGCAGGGGAGGCAAGCCAGCAGGCCCCGAGGCCAGGATCTAGGCCAGCAGTGAGTGTGCCCTCTGCTTTGCACAGGTCGCCAGGCGGGCACCACGGTGGGTTCTGCCAAAAGCTCAGCTCTGTGCATTCTGTTAGTAGCACGTTCCAAAGTCTCTGCAAGCTTATTCTGGGCTGGAAAATAATCAAGGGGTGACCAGAGGGGTCCTAGAGGCCAGGCCCAGCCAATCATAGGTTTACTTTGCTACAACGAGCAAGTAGAGCAAGGGCATCTGGGAGCAGGACTAGATTTAAAAAAATTAAAAAAAAGTACAGGCCATCCAGACTCTGGTTAAGGGCCAGGGGCGAGCCTCTTGTTGGCTTCCAGCCAGCGGTGACGCCCCCAGATGCCTTTTCGCTGCTGCCTCTTTGGAGACTGAGTGGAAGAATTCCTGTTTTCCCCTGCAAGCAGGCAAAGCTCGTTTCTGCATTCATAGGAGTGTTGTTAGCTCTGCATTTGGGGAACTGGTGCGATTCCCAATCAGCAAGGAAGGACTGGCTACTCAGGAAACGAGTAGTTCTTTCCCCTCCACGTAGCAGTGAGTTTTCAGGGCATCACCAGGCCCGTGAAGTCTCCATGCACATTGCTCTGTGGCTCATTAATACAGCTCAGGGGCGTTCATGGGGCCTGCAGAATGGGCCTGCTCTCTTTCTCGCTGCTCATTCCCCACGCTGCGGTCCAGTTTCTGCGATGGAGCTCGATCAATAAACACGTTCAGTCTGTCTGTTGAGACTTTCTGTCTTCCAATTAGAAGAGAGGCGCAAAACATGCTGCTTTATTACCGGGAGACAGCAGTGAATTTTGGCTTGATGCTGAGTGGGAAATGCTAAACTTTCAGATGTTTGTGGAACAGGAACAACAAAGCATCCACAGGATTTGTCTCCGCCAAACGACCCACAAATGGGCTTTTTCAGCAGCCAGAGGCAGGAGGAAAAGAGCAAGAGTGTGGGCCCCAAGGGGACAGCAGCAGGGGCCACTCTCCCAGGCTGGGTGTGATGATCCAAAGTGGAGGGGTGGCAACGAAACCCATGCAATGGCCTCCCTGCCATGGGGCTATTAAAGCCCCACGTGGCCCAAGCGAGTCCTCGCGTCCCCACATGGTCTGGATCTTTGCCTGCGGGAGGCAGAGGGCCCAGAGGCACCCACCCCATTCAACCTGCTAGCCTTTCGCCTTTCCGCTGAACACTGAGAAGGCAAGTCCTCTCGCGTCTTCACGTTGCTCAACACCATGCATCCGCCTTCTCGTTTCCCTGAAGCCACTTACCACCCCATCCAGGGAAGTATCTCCTGATCATCCTATGTAAACAGCCCCCACTCCCACCCTGGGTCAGTTTTTCTCTTATTACTCCACACGCATCACCCATCACCGTCATACTCTGCTTATTGGCTCACTTGTGTAGTTTCAGTCCCTTGTCCTGGCATGTAAGCTCCCGCAGGGCAGGGACTTGGACTGACTTGTTCTGCTACACTCCTAGCCCTTGACGGTCAGGCAGACAAGGTACGGGCTTGAGCAGCATTCACTGGGGGGAAAGCAGGGATAGGACAGCAGTAGCAGGTGTGTGGATCCGTAAGGCCCGCGCCTCCTGCAGCAGCATAGACATCAGACCCCAGCAGGAGGGCCATGACCTTCACACCGCAGTAGGAAAGCAGCAGCCCCTCCTGTCGGGTGACCAGGAGCCAGGATACAGTGGCAACGCAGCATTGCAGAATCATGGTTCATGGCTGTGGACCCATCTGGAGGCTGCACTCCAAGCTCTGTTGTTGTAGCTCGAGAACGGGAAAGCTTGAGCTACAGTGTCTACTTTAGAGCTCTTGGCTGAGGAGAATCAGCCTCCTCCCTGACCTAACAAGACGGCATGGAGGGTCAGCGCGTGAGACTTGGGACCCAGCAGGATTCACTCCTAACGTGCGAGGCGGTGGCTGGCTTCCAGAGTACAGCAGTTGTGTTTTTCTGGGAGGTCAGTCTGCGAGGACTGGTCCTAGACAGGTGGACACTTATCTATCACTAGCATTTAATGGGGACTCAATAAATATGTGTTAAATGAAATGAATGAATGCATGGTGTTGGCCCTTTAACTGGGATTGAGTCATCATTAGAAAAAAAAGCCACTGACTCACATTGACTGAATGAGCTGAACCAAGGAGAAATTCGGTTCTGTCTCTTCTTCGGCTCTGTGTGCACCCTGGCCGCCTGTGACCCTCTTTCTTCTCCTTTCCTTTCCTTTGCCATGTGTTGTACTCTGTGCCAACTGCATGAATCCTGATCCCCACTCTGCTGCTGCTCACTGGCCACAGCTCAGTCCAAGGGCCACTCACTAATACAACTGCCAAGATGCTCCGGAAAGAAAGTACGAGAATGCCCGAGCTACTCCGCATCCGGGCCACCTCTACCAGAACCTGAAGATAGAGGTGACCTGTTCAAACAGCAGGGAAGTCAGGGCAGATTCAGGCCCCTCCCTCTCAACCCCTCACACAATCAGAGCCTTTCTAAGCATTGCAAATGAACAGTGCACACCTGTGCTTTGTTTAATGGACCTAATTTTGGTCTCTAGCTTCTATTTCTTCCCCAGAGCATTAGTTGCCCCCTCTAGTGGGGCCATATGCGCTCCAGCTTAGCACAGCCTTCTCCACTCCCACCTCCTCTCCCACTGGCCTGCTCGCCTCCTCCATAGTGTTGCCACACCCCTGCGACATCGGGACATTTAACCTCCCTCTGCACGCTGCGCTGAGAAATCCTAGCGCCTGGTTCCTGTGGACCACTGCCCAGTTAAGGGGCGGGCCTCCTTCGGAACTCTGCAGAAACTGGCTTCCGTCTAGCGCCTCAGGCCACCCATCTAGTGATCCCCAGACCTGAGCCCCCTCCCTCCTTCCCAGCCATGCTGGTTTTAAACTAAGTGTTCCACGTGTCATAGCCTTATTTTCTCTAGCAGCTTCCAGGGGCCTGCGATGCAGTCTTGCTGGCTCTTTCACCTCTTTGTATTTTGCATGTCACATGACTTATTAAGGACCACACTTCTGCACCTTCGGAATCTCCTGGACATGATCAGGAGGGTGGATGCAAGGGTTTTAGGTAGGCTGACCAGATGTCCGTTTTAAACGGGACAGAAAACAACGGTACTGTCCCATTTCACAGGGTATGTAGGGTCAGCCTCGTGTCCCTGGGCTAAATTCAAGGTGTCAGGAGGCTGACCAGATGGACTATTTCAATCAGGACAGTGTCGTTGTTTCCTGTCCCATTGAAAAGGGGCGTCTGGTCAGCCTACTTTTAGGAGCCCTGACATGAGGTTTCTAAAACTGGATCTCAGTCTCAGAGACAAACAGCCAGGCGAGTCCTGCCAAACTCAGCCACAAGCCAAGCCCACAGTCATCCGGGAGCACTTTGCTCTCTGAGAGGGAGAACACAGGGACGGGGTAGCTGAGCCAGCCGATGGAGAATCATACTACGTACAGCCGAAACCCTTCATCTCAAATTCTACGAGGGCTGTCCGGAAAGTATCCAGCCACGGCACTGTTCTCGCTATATTGACAGTGGCTGGAGTTTCCCCCTCATTTATCTGGGTTGCAGCCTCTGTCACCCTTCTCAGCACTCGAACAGTGCGAAGTAAGAAATACAGAGCAGGGCTTCTCAGCCTCAGCACTGTGGACACTTGGGGTTGATAATTCTTTGTTGTGGGGGGACAGGGCAGTTACCTTCTTCTCTCACATCTAGCCACTAGATGCCAGGAGTGCCCCCCTCCTCCAAGCTGTGACAAAAATATTTTCAGACAGGGCCACATGTCTCCTGAGGGGCAAAATCACCCCTGATTAAGAACCACTAGGGTTCAAATCCCAGCTCTCATGCTGATTAGCTGGAAGGCCTTGGGCACGTTACTCCTCTCTTGGACATTAGTGTTCTCTTCGGCAAAAAGGGTGTAATCATAATGATAATAATACTGCTACTACCTCCTAGGGTTATTGGGAGGATTAGAGGAATTCATGCTTGCTATCAGAACAGTGCCCGGGACAGAAGCAGGGCTAGGCACGTGTCTGCTGCCAGTATTTCCCATTGTGACCTCTGTCACTGCCACCAAGCTTGCTGCAGACCTGTCACTCAAACTCCAAATCCTGTGGGGCTGGTTTGCCAAATTTTACAAATCTTGACATTTAAGGCCCTTAGTTCTCTCTATTATCTGAGAGCTAGGGAAGTGAAAAGCAGAGGAAATTATTTCCCCTCAAGTTCAAAAGAGACTGTGAGGAAGGAAGTAGAGGAGAGCGTGAATCAAATCCCCACAGTCCGTATGTGAGAGGTTCTTTTTACGCCTAAGGATTTCATATTCCATTTCCCTCGGAAAGGTGAGCAGGTCAGCTCTCCTAGCGCAAGCTGAAGCCAACCCTGGCTTCTTCCAATGCTGATGCCCTGCGATCTATTTCTCTGTTTCTTTCTTTCTCAGGAGAAGCAGGAAAAGGAGATTTAGACATTTATTTTGCTTTGGCAAATCTACGATGGATCTAAGCTTTTGTTGGCTTTGGACCCCCAAATAGGAATAGGAAAATCCTTACTCATTGTTTGTCATTAATTATTTCGTTCTGTTTTTAGAGTCCGTCAGGGACAGCCAACAGGTAACGCTGGTTTATGTGACACCTTTGTATCCAGGAGACTTTCATGGTGTCAGCACCTACTCGCATCCCTCAACCCCAATGGAGCCACCTTAGGGCTCCCCGAGGAGCCCAACTTCCAGAACGTCCCACAAACCCCACGGGCGGATTGCACTGTGACATCCACCTCAGGACCAGTGGAGTCCTCAGGACAGGACCCAGGGGTGAGAAGGAGGCTGTGAACTTCGCTCCGACAGCATTTCTATCAGCGGAAGCGAGGGGAGGCCCGGGAGAATCTCAAGGGAGCCTGGGAAAGTCCACCCAGTGCCTGGGCTTGTTTCCTACACTAGCAGAATAAAAAGCAAAACAAGGCTGAAGAAAGATAATGACTCCAGAAACAGTCTCAGCACAATAATCAAGAGATTACCAAGCTGCAATTGCAGGTTGGAGGTTAGGCAAATTCTCATACATAACAAACAAGAGAGTTAAATGACTCCTGGACCGTCTCCCAGGCATCATTTGAAGTATCACCTTGAATCTATTTTGCAGCAGTTGCCATGCCAACAGCAAGGCTGTATTCCACAGGGCAAGTGGACACTCCACCCCCAAGTGGCCTTGCACCTGATGCTTCCACCATGCTGGGTTCTCACTGCGCCCCAGGCCTGCCATCACCCCGGCCACCCCCACCCCCCTCCAATGTTGTCTCTGAGGTGAAGTCTCTCATAGCATGAACCCCTCCCTCTCCTCTCACTCAGAACATTCTGCGCATCCGCTGGCGCGCTGCGTGCTGAGTCCGGCGTGGCAGGGAGCGCACTCAGCCCACCGTGAGCCTCGCCCGGTGCCTGCCACGCAGCAGGTGGTGTGAGAAGCTGGATTGCTAATGCCAGAGGACGCCTCCGAAACCGTGTCGACAGTGCAGTGTGGCTTTTGGTTGGTATTAAAAAAAAAAACAAAAAAAAAAAACTACACATAATAGACCAAAGAAAATGTCTCACTCAAGAGTAGACACCTAATCAATATTTGTTGAATGGATGAACAAATGAATAAAGAAATGAATGGATGTCAAAGAAAGTGCGTTTTCACAATCTTTTTCTCTTTACTTGCCTCTAGCATTTACTCGCTGAAGACTAGGTATCATTGCACAACAGAATTAATCACATTGATCATAGTTACTAATCAATTATTGACTATCAGCATCCTGCCAGGTCCTGCTTGAAGCTCATTCTCCCCTATTGTCACAATACCCTGGAAGGGTCTTGCAGTGGTAGTAACTGAGACTCAGGAAGGGAATGTACGTCCCCATCTACGACCATCCACCTACATTCAGATAGGAAGCAGCAGAGGTGGGCTTTGACCCCGGGTCCTCTCCCCAGCCCCAGCACAGGACTAAGAGCCCTGGCTTCAGAACCAAACCACCCGGGCTCAGACCCTAGCCTCGCCTGGTACCGGCTCCGGACCAGCAAACACGTAGCGTCAGCAATCTCTGCCCCTGGTTCTTTGACAATCACCTCCCTCCTCGTGGTGTTGAAAGGGAGAGACACAGATCAGCACTAGAAGCACCAGCGCTGTGCCAGGCACAGAGGAGATGTTGATGAACAGAACACAAGGTCACTGGGGACATGGCTGGGACTTGCACGAAGCAGTATTGGATACACAGGCCGTAGACCATGCAGAGACAGGGGTCAGCTCTGCACCATGTGATTCCGAACCCAGAGCACCAACGCAGACACTCAGGCAGTGTGTTCTCATTGTGAATGCCCTTCCCCTCTTTTCTTGAGAAAAGGGAATAAGTGCTATCATGTGGAGGCACGCTTCAACACTTAGATAAATGTCTAGAGGTGCTGGTTGAGATTTGGTTTGTGTACATTGTTCTAAATGTTTTCGTCTTTATTTGTAATCACTGCTGAACAGAAGGATCTCGTTTTCTCTTTAGCGGACCTCATTTCTGTCTTGTTCGTGGGAGCTTCTGTTTGCATCACAGATGTTTATCACCATTATTTCTGACTTCTCTCTTAATTAGTGGTGTACTTTGAAAACGGAAGGCAAGGAAAATATCTTGGTGAGTAGCAGTAGGGAGCACAAGGGAGTAAGGAGAAAGAGCCAGAATCCTCCAACCACCATGCTGTTCCTGCGACTGTGCATGAGGCGTTAGTGACCTTGGGCTCACCTTGAAATGTGGGGGAAGAGTATGTGTAAGGCCATCCTGTGCTGAAAGTGCTTCCAGTGCCTCTCAGGTGCCCAGCCTCTAGGTGTCACACGCTCTCGTCTGGATGCACCTGGGAAAGGCCAGGGCTCCACAGCGCTTGAAAGTCTCCTTCTGGACACAGCTCAGCGGAGTAGCTGAGAGCAGGTCCAGCAGCATGCAGTTTTGATTTGGAGACTCTTCCTGGAGGCGCTGTAACTACAGGTGATGGCACCGCCATAACGACCTCCCGGCTGGAGGGGCCGGCTGCCTGCTCTCTGCATCCTCGTCCAACTGCCATAAAAAGCACCGGAGGGAGGGAAAGCAAGTGGATTCTTCAAGGCAGATTCAGGGACGTGAGACAGGTTTCTCCACCTTGGAGCCAATGCAGCAACACTGGAATCAGCTGGGGTGAGAGAGAAGCTTATATTGGGAAGTGAGTCCCCGGACTGGAAAAGTGGGGGAGCTGGTGAGGACCCCTGGACACTTGAGCATGTAAGTGCTTGGAAATAGGATGAGCTTCCGGGAGTCAGAGGCCACATCTTAGACTTTTCATGGGGATTTCCTGGTGCTCAGCACAACACAAGGGACACGGTAGGTGATCTATAACTACTGCTAGAAATAGTATATCTGTGTTGAAGTACAAGCTTTTCTTTCCATATCAATGTTTAGAGGCAACGTAGTAGAAATCAGAAAGGTCTGCATTCAAACCTCTCCCTCACTGCTTACAATTATACGACCTTAGGAGAAGCTGTCTTGGTATCTCAGTGTATAAAGTGGGGGTAATGCTAGGGCTTCCCTAGGGAAGGTGAGCTAGGACAGAACTGCGAATAAAGCACATTGTCTGATGCCTGGTACATAACAGTGCTCACATACTGCTAAATATTACTGATGATAAGAGTAGGAAGGTTAGATGTAGGGATTGCTGCAGTTTGCTTGGAGAAAAGACACTTTAGTGTTTATTAGGTAGAGGGTGTATCTAGTTTTCCATTTTAACTGGAAAACAAAGGATCTGTCTTTCGAAAAGATAAGTTTAAGTGAGATGAAATAATAAACACATGTTATCCAATAAGTCTCTTTGCCAGAGACATACTGGTAAGTGTTCTTCTACTGATTCTTCAAAACTATGCATATATAAAAATATAAGTTTATTAAGCATTTTATTGACACAAAGAATATGTAGCAAATAATTTACAAATCATAATAAAACAAACAATACTCATTATTTTAGGTTCCAATTGATTGTCAGAGAAAGTTGTTTTTTATTTTTGCTGCCTTCTTGTATGTATGTGTGTGTATGTGTATGTGTATATATATATATATATATATATATATATATATATATATATATTATATACCCAATCAACCTCAATTTAGCTTATAGTTTTAGTATAATAGCTACTGATGCCGAACACTTATAAGTGTACTCTGCATGACTAAGGTTTCTTCCATCACCTTCTTGGGTCTCAACAATCCATACAACAACAAATCCAGCACTAATTTGTAGCCTTAGCCAATTTTTTGGTGCAAATACTCCCACCATAGCCAGTTTCTAGCTACCAACAGGATGTTAGTGAATGTGGGATTGAGCTGTGCAATGGTGCACTGTTATACAGTATTTCACTATACAAGTACAATAGATTTAAATGACCTCGAAGGCAGAGATAATGTTAAATATAATGAACTAATTGGGAAGTGATGTGCATTGAGTCTTCATAACCATTGTTTTGCATGTAATTTATTTAATTGTAGGTTTATATTTCATTTTAAATGATGGGGTATTTAACAACTTTAGGAATTCTGGAGAATGGCTACAGATCAATGTGAATGCAATTAATGCCAGAGAACGGCACACTTAAAAGTGCTTACATTGTACATTTTATAGTATGTATGTTTTGCCACAATAATACAAAAAATCCTTAGAAAGACTACCAAGGCCCTAAACAATCTCCTCTGTTTAGAGCTTACTAAATGTATCCTTCATTTGTATTAATTATTGCAACTGCTATTAACAGCGTAGGCTCACTGATGGCATACGTGGCACTGTGGTGAGTAGCTTATATGAATCCCCAACATAACCCTGTAAAGGAAGTACTGTTACTACCACCATTTTGCAGCTGAAAAAACTGAGGGTTAAATACCTTGAAGAAAACCTCCTCCCAGAGTGTTGCTTTGATGCTTGAATTACTAGTCACGGACATGTAACAGCTCCCATGTCACCATTCCTCTGTGATATCTTTCCATCCAAGGGCCAAGACCAGGGCGACGTAAGTGAGGCTCTCCCCATAGGCACGCAATGCAAGGGGAGTGAGAATATTTTAAGACGCTATATTTTTTAGGATAATTTTTTTTTAATCAAAATGAATGCAAACATCCCATGATGAGCAAAATACAATATCAAAATTTTAAAAGTATGGGGCATCTCTGACGTAGCTGATTCTTTCTTAATCACCTCACCCTAATCCTGGCTCTGAGTCTCATTAGACCTGATTTACCAGATCAGGGGATGATGGCTCAGGGCTCAGAATTTGCCAATTTGATTTTTTAAATATTGCATTATACCCTTTATTGTACTGAGTTTCCTGGAGTCACCCCTCACTTGTGTCACACCTCACTTGCTTGGCCTAGTCCTGGCCCTACTGCCCTATCAGCTAGAAAGAAAGACTCGTTTCTTTCTTGCCCATCCCCCAACCCCTCCCACCCTCTCTATTCCGTTGACCTGCATGCTGGTTCTACCACAAGGAAATGTGGCTATTTCAGGCCATAGACATTTTTTTTAAAGACCATTGTAACTACTGCCATGCCTGGGCATCACCCTGTCCGGAAGAAAAGGAGTCAGCCTTTTTAGCCACAGTTTTCATGAGGATGTTATAACTTGTCACCTGGACTGTGAGTCCAGTAGCCCCTCGGTGGTGTGAGGTATTTATTGTTAAAAACACGAGCGCTAGGGGAAAATACCCAGCTACCTTCATTTACTCGTTTAAATGGTGGGGTGATCTGGTGCTGGTTTGTAGAAAGGAATGTTTCCTAGTTTATTCTTTAAGTAAGGAGGCGCCCTCATGAGAAATTGCTCTTGGTACTCTTCTTTTAACCCTCCCTTTTTTATTGTTCATTTTTGTTATTGTTTTTATTTATTTTTTTAATTGATAAATGGATTGGGTGACATTGGCTGGTGAAAATGACATAGGTTCCAGGTGTACAACTCTACATGACATTATCTGTGTATTTGCATTGTGTGCTCACCACCCACAGTCAGTTCTCTTTCCATTACCACCCTCTTCCCTGCTCTTTGTTTTGATTGTTTGTTTGTTTTGAACTGAACTGGGAGCCTCATTGCATTCAGAAAGCACACCCCAGTTCAGTATGTGGGTCCGCCTGGGCCAGAGCCGGGATTCGATCCTGGGTCCTCAGGGCTTCAAAGCGAGTGCTCAACCGGCTGAGCCATCCCAGCTTTCCCTCTCTTTGTATTTTTAAATGCTTAAATACCTGGGACTTTTACATACACACATGAATTCAAGACAATGAATTACATAAAACAGGTGGTATAACTCTGTTGTCACTTAACCAAAAGGCCCAGCGTTGTACTGAAAGCATTGAATTAGTTCCGGGCACAATGCTTTGAGTGGGCACTCTTTGTGAATTCAAGCCAGGCAGAGCTGGGCAGACTCTCTAGGAAAAGGTACTGGGGCAGAATCCAGAGCACCAAACCAACACAGCAGGACACTCCTGTTAAACACGCAAAGAACAGAAAGACAAAGCATTCAACGAGCAAAACAAATAAGTACAGACCTATTACAATGTGTGAACAAGAGACAATCTCCAGGTGTTCGGAAACAAAGAGGACTATAAAATCTGAATAAACCTGATGCCATGGCGACTGTTTGGACAATGAAAAGTAGGTAGCTGGACGTGAACCCACAATAAAAATGCTGGAGCCTTTAAACATTCTTCTTTCTATGAGAGGAAGACTAGAAAAACTCCTTTGTTTCCCTAAGAGGCACAGTGCATAAAAGACTGCAATCTACCCGGAGTTACAGCTGGGGGAAATAGTCACCCACACAGACACCAAAACCCTCAGCTTACATCACATGACGATCAGGTTGAAGGTCAAACTGACATGTGACAAGGAAACTCCCAGCTAAAAAATGAACATAAAAACAAGCAGAGGAGAATCAAATGTTTAATTGCTCCATGGGGATCTTCCTATAATTCCAGACATAAAGGCCTCACAAAAAAGTCCCCACCTCACCTCATCCCTAACCCCAATAAGCCCACTAAAAAAAAAAAATCTGCACAAGAAAACAGTGTGCCACTAGGGAGAATAAGCTGATACAACAAGTAGGAGAATTAGCATCTTAGACACTGAAGATAGTCATGGAAAGAAACTTTACAGTGAATGAGTTCAAAATCATCAAACATGGAGAAGGCATAAAAATGCAAGGGAAAGAGCAGGACATTAGCTTTAAAGCCTCGTGAAGATTTGCAAAAGAACCAAATAAAATATTGGCAACCGAACATAACAGTCATTAAATGGAAGACCTCAACCAGCTGGATGGACAGCATATTAGAGACACAAGAAAAAGGAATTGGTGAACTAGAGTCAGGAAAACTACTTAGAACAGGGGTTCCCAACCTTTTTATACCCTAGGGCACATTCTAAAATATCGGTAGGGCGGCGGGCACCAGCTATTTCTAAGGATATTTATTATTGAACAAGAATAAAAAATAATAAACAAAAATAATTTTTAAATAATAAATTTATTGTACAAATTATATACAAAGAAACATATATACAAAACGTAATACAAAGTAAATAAAAAACACACGTATAATAAAATCATTAAAAGAAAACTTAAAAAAAAAACATCTGTCAGTGTGATCTTTGGCATTGCATTTCATTGGCCAGTGCCTCATAATTAGGAGAGTATGATGACAACCCTGTTAGCAAACAATTATTAAGATGCTCATCGGTAAGTTGAGATCTATATCGTGATTTTATTAAATTCATGTTTGAAAAAAAAGATTCGCATAAACACGTTGACCCGAAAAATGATTTGATTGTATATGCCGCTTTTTTTAAAAATGGAAACCTTTCTTTGTCGACTATGTTCCATAAGTCCTCTGATATTAAGGATTTTAGCAAAATGTCATTCTTAAGAATCAAAATTTCTAACTCTAGTTCTTCTGCTTTCCCCTGAACAAGGGCTGCAATACATGGGCTAGTTCTATTCCATTTATTTGGCAAGTAAAAGGATTGATACAGAAGGAGACAATTGGCTCGATATTTGTAAACTGCAGAAATCTCTCTTCAAACTGTTTTTGAAGCACTTGCAGGGCCTCAATAAATAATGACACGTTTAATTCATTGTTACCTAGCATTTTCCTCATATATGGGAAGTGCACGAGAGACTTGATA